>JAYDZE010309493.1:0-18537 GCA_034509125.1 Monilaria moniliformis | reverse complement strand
TATATATATATATATATATATATATTATATTTATTTGATAAACTTGCCACTTTTGCTGGAGTTGAAAACTTGTTTCTTATTCTTAACCATCATGTATTATTATATTCAACATTTCAAATTTTGACAAGAATATTGACTTGTTAGTTGATTTTACAGGAGACTTTGTTTTTTTTCAAGAATAGATTGGCACCTCTTGTCAAAGAAAGCTGCACTAATTACCCTCTAGTAGATCGACTATAGGATATCCTAAATGGTAAACTATAAGGTCGGGGGATTACTTGTATTCGTGAAGGGCAAAATTCTAAGAATGGCTGAATTCACAAAAAAAAAAAAATTAAAATGAGATTTTTTTTTATTGCGAAACTAGAGAAGACGCGTGAGCAGCTCGCGTCTCGGTCCAAAGACGCGTATGGCTTATGCGTCTCACGGAAGACACTTTAAGCAAACGCGTCTCACAGATAGATGTGTTACCCTCTCGCGTCTCATCCGGAGAAGCATTACGGTCTCGCGTCTTCAGTCCCCCTTATAGAGTAGAATGTTTCTGCCTCACAATTTTGCTTCCGAGAGTTAGTTAAACGCAAGGAAATAGAGTTGTGCTTTATCTTTATTTTTTCGTGTAATTTAAACAAGTTTGTATAGTATTTTTGTTTGTATATTTACAAGTTATTTTGCAATGTGATAATTGTTGTGTCTTTATTAGTTTGAACTAACACACATTCTACTTAATATACACTACATACACTATAATATGAACAATTCTAAACTAACACATTTTTTTTCAAATGTATAAAATTATCATATCTACATAACCACAATTAATCACAATAAATCAATCTAATAACTTAATACACAATAAAAAATTATCATATCTAATCGACATAACCAACAATAAACTAATTTCTAAATCTTTTTAAACTAATCAACATAATCACTATAACAAATTATCATCTCTACATAACCAACAATAAATTAATTTCTAAACTAACACAAATTCAAATCCTTTTAGCCATTTCATCAAATACATAATATGCACTACATACATTACAATATATCATCTAATTAATCATCTAACAACTTAATACACTGCAATATACCATCTACCAACTTAATAAAGTCAAATATACAATCCAAAATATACAATCCAATTACTCAAAATCAACCAAAAATATCTAAACTTTTCAACATTCAAAATTACCAAAATTTAACCTTAATCTATAAAAATTAATAAAACATGCATGAATTCAACCATAAATCTAACAATAACAACAAAATTACATACCTTTCGATGATATAGAACAAATTACGCCGGAAATTCTTCAAAAATCGGACACTTTGCGCGAGATGGGAAGGGAATTGATTGTGTGTTGTGAATGGGAAGAGGAGTTGTTGTATAGAACAGGTAAGACGCGAGACAGTGACGCGTCTGCGTCTCCGCCTAAGACGCGAGACAGTGATGCGTCTTTGGTGCGTCTTAATCGAAACGCAGCAATACGGCTCTCGCGTCTTCAGTTAATCGAAACATGTTGTTTTACGTGAGACGCGTAAGGCACTCGCGCCTTTACTTAAATGAAGACGCGTTAGGGTGTTGCGTCTTATCTCGTTTAGGAATGCAAAAAAAAGGTTCCCATTTAGGGAACCTTTTTTATGGAATGCCCCATTTTTTTAGAATTTTGCCACTTGTGAAGCATGTTGTAATTCAAATTCCTGATTTATTGGTTAAAAGAAAAACGTATTACTAATTAAGCCGTAATTCGAATCTCCAATTTATTGGTTGAATAATTATTAACTGAGCTACGCTTCGTCGTCAACGCATGGCAACCAATAACACCAAAGTTGAGTGAGTTAGATGTATCTTTAATATGCTAATGTTCCAATAAAAAAAATGAAATTTAGGAAAAATTAATCCATATATATATACAAAGTAATTTGGTGAGAATATATGGTTTCTGGCCACAATAGAATATTAACTTAAACATTCTTACCGTTCTTCTCCTGTCTCCATCCTAACCGTATTCTATTACTATTAGGACCACCTTCCATCAGCATTTCTTGTCACATTAAATTTGTTTCATCTAATTTACTCTAGTGTATTAATGAAATAAATAGGAGAAGCAAATGAAAAGAAATATTAGCTGATGAGTTTATATTCTTCATGATATTATAAATAAAAAGGTGTTGCCTAATGTACAGTTGCAACTTGTAGGTGACGTTTCTAGAGCTATGCAAGTGGTGTTGCAGCAGCCATTTCTCCACAATCGAATCAATGCATCTACTCACATAACCACATTCAATCACTTAAACAAAATCACATGGGACTCTCTCTCTCTCTCTCTCTCTCTCTCTCTCTCTCTTTAGATTCCATTCTATCTTCTTTGAATCTTTCTCCAACTCTTTCAAGAATCAATGCATTTTTCTACTTCATATAATCTGCACACACAAACAAACAAAAAAATGAAATCAAGAAATAAGAAAGTGATACACATTGAAGCAAGCAAGAGATGAGTTGTTACCGAATGTAATTGTTCACCAGTATTTTATAGGGACACTGCCTCTGCCTTCATTTTTGGGAACAATCGAATTCTTGAGTTTTGAAATATCCATTACTTGTTTCTTGGCTACATATACATATATGATCAAAACAAGCATCACATCACGAATCATACTTTGTTTAGTAGTAAAAGATACCACTGTTGGATTGGGATTTAAGCCTAACCATATTGAGATACTTGATAATCTTCACCATTCATTATAATCCCATTATCCTTTGCTTTCCTCTGCTTTAAATCCATCAGCCAATCAGATTATCATCATCAGAAAATTAACGCAAATAAACAAAATTGTTTTCAGAGTCTGAAAATGCTGACCTTGGGTGGAGTTGAATGGCAGGAAACAGCTTTCACACCCTTGTGAATTCTTGCATCATCTTTAGCAAATAAATAGAGGATATTTGATCTAAGAATCCCTAAAATATACTATAAATCTTGATATATACAACTTTTTATTTTACCATTGAATTCAGTGGCTTCTTCTTCTTCTTCTATAGGCGTATTCAGTCTCACCCATTCATCAACAGTTTCCTTCCATTTTCTGCAGTTTCAAGAACAGGATTCATCTTATAATATATATTATTTCCGATGAATTTCTGATTTTGCACTGACCTGACAACAACTTTCGCCAGTCTGCGCACTTCACTTGATGAATGCTTCCGCAGTTTAGTTACATGTCTTCCTATCTCAGTAGTCTTACACATACATAAACCAAAAAAAATTGTAACAACAAAAACATAAAAGTGTAAATTTGAATGGGAGGAAAAGGTCACCTTGAGAGTTCTAAAACTAGTATTCATGTCCAAAAGCCTCTGAAGCAGCTCAATCAAAGATTTCTCATTCTACAAATTTCCAATCAAGTAAATATAAAATCAAATTCAGTGTAATTGTCGGAATCGAAGAAACAGAAGCAAATAACCTGGCTATGATCGTCTAGAAGATTCCTGATTTCTAGAATCTTCCTCTGCTCATCATCATCGTCTTCAACGGGAGTTACATTTTCTCCTAGTTCGACATGATTTTGCTGATTAATCTCATTCCTTTTCACACAATTCTCACACGGCGGTGCAAAAAGCTTCTCAACAATTCCATCTCTCCGATTCCGGAGTTCGATTTCATGATCGGCTGACGCGACAGATATCGCCATATCAATCCAAGTCCAGACATCAACGCCGGAATCCGATATGAAGGAGCGAAACTCGTTCAAATCCATAACCAAATTTCTGCAACCAAGTTTGGCTGAAGTGAAGGAGAAGAGATAGCAGCTCAGATAATTGAACAAATCCCAAAATGTGTTGGTAGAAGCCCGTTCATTTCGGAATGAACAGTGTTCTTGGGAGAGGAATTATGGAAATTATTTCAATTTCTTTCGTAGTGGCAGTTTCATTCAGGCTCCATTCGTGTCATGTCATTCAGTGTGAAATGACGTAAATGCCCATGCTTTCAGATCACTTGTTTTATTTGGAGATCCATAGTTATATTTTAGGTAATATGCTTTTATTTAGTTAATTAATTGTGATTTAGTTAGGCAACAATCCGTTGTTACCATATTTTAGAAATACTTTCAACACTTTGGTTTCAAAATTCAAATTTTAGTCTTAATTACATATTGCAGTTCCAATAAAGTGATTGTTGACTATAAATATCGGCAATCATGCTCATTTTTATATTTTTTTATGGAACAAAGATAATTATTTTATTCCTAAAGTTTTTACTTGTCTGTTTTGCCATTGACATGCAGTGGAAATTAAAAGGGCAATGAAAAATGATAATTTTGTATAGGGTTGAATTGAAAAAGTCTTTATGGTGCGTTTAATAAAATGAATTTGAAATTGGAATTATATGGAATTGAATTTGAAGTTATGATATTCTAATTTAATTCCAAATTCTTTGTTTGGTATGTTAAAAATTAAATAAGATTTGGAATTGACTTTTAATTGAATTTTTTATTTATTTATATACATTATGTAATTTTATATTATTTTTCTATATATTTTGAGTTGTGGGTACAAGTGCACGTGTTGTCTGTGTGTATGTGTCGTGTGTATTTATTATGTGTGTTATGTGTCTGTGCAGCGTGTATTGTGTATGCAATGTTGTCATATATGCTATGTGCTTGTTTTATATGTAATTTTGTGTGCCGTGGTGTTTTTGTGTGTGCAGTGTGTATTGTGTGCGATGTTGTCGTGTGTGGTGTGTGTGATGTGTGCATTGTGTGCAGTGTGTGTGTGTGTACAATATGTGTATTGGTTGTCGTATGTGTGTGTGTAGTGTGTGTATTGTGTGCAGTGTGTGTTTGTGTGTAGAGTGTATGTGTGTGTGTGTGTGTGTGCAGAATGTAATGTGTATTGCGTATGTTGTGTGTGTTTGAGAGATATTCAATTTTATATTTGGATTTACAAATCTTTACTTTAGCTATAGAATTCAAATTGTGGAAATGAGTGGATTTGGAATTAAAATTCAATTCCAAATTCAAATATTTTTATAGTACCAAACAATGGATTTGAAATTGAAAGCTCCAATTCCAATTCCAATTCCAAGCTCCCAATTTCGTGATACCCAACGAACCCTTAAAGAAAATGAATATATGTTGGGGCAGAGCCGGCGTATAACCAGCAGGGGTAAATGCATCCTATCACTTCTATCATTTTATTTCATACATTTTTTATATATATTCACTAAATGTTTATTTTCTAATTCTCATTTTTTTCATATATTACGCATTTCAAGATAATTTCCCAGTTACGCCTTTGCCTATATCATCATCTGGATTAGTACAAATTCTAGGAGTGGAAGATGAGCTTTATGTCCTGTGCAGGGAGGAGTTTGAAACAATCCATCATATTATTTTTGGATGCAAGTTTTCGAGTAGACTGTGGTACTTTGGATGCAGCCGCTGGAATCCTGCCTTTTGTTTACCAAGAGTTCCAGTCTCTTGCTTCCTCACATGGATGGACACACCACCTTTCATGAGATTTGACAAGGAAATATGGAGTTACTGTCTTTTATGTGATTTCATGGTCAATCTGGGGGGTTAGGAATAAAGTTATCTTCCAAAAAATGGAACTGAACTGGGATGTAGAGAAAAAACTCATTTTGTGGAGGCTTGGTTGTGGATTGAAGGTTGGTGCCAACAGTTCCCTTTTTTCGCCCGGGCAAGTGTGTGGGGATTTCCTTAAAGCTAGAACATGGTCAAGGCATAACCGAAACAAAACTTCTCTTTTTGTTGGTTGACACTAAGAGGACACCCATACTCGTCTTTCTATTCACGATGAGTGTTGTCCAGAGGGCTTTGTTTTGTGGTTGGTTTTTCCGTCTTCGTTCTTTTTCTTTGTTGATTGGAGGGTGCCCCTCTTGGACTTATTTACTTAGTTGTGGCCTGCTTGGTTTTGGTTGTTCTTTTTTTGGTCTTTGGTCATTACTCATTTAGTTTTGCTTCCTGGTGAGTTATTGTTCAGAGGGCTTTGTTTGTGGAGGAAGCTTCTGTCTTCATTTTTTCTTCTTCTCTAGCTCTGCTGTTTGGATGGTGCCCCTCTTAGACTTGCTTGCTTGGTTATCGCTTGCATAGTTTTGTCTGCTCGTAGGTTTTTGTCTTTGCCCATGTGCGATTGATTTTGCTTGTACTTATTTGTGTACTTCCTTGCTCATTTGAAGCTTATCGAAAAAAATTTATATTTTATATAAAAGATATATTTGGGCCTCAAAGTTACTTATGCATGATAGAAGAATTCATAAAATCTCGTGCAACTAAATTATATGGAAACATATATTATGGCCTCCAAATTATAGTTAATGGATTAAATATGCATTTAAGTTTTTTCCAGAAACTGTAAAAGGAAAAAAGCAGTTATTAAAATGTTTATTCGTAAGAGTTTATCGCGAGTATTATGCATTTTAAGCTTTGTTCGAACCTGTTGTTCCTGGCAATCTTTTAAGTTTTGGTATTTGTTTTTGTTTTTTAACTAATTTGATTTTTAGTTCGATTATTTGTTTTTTATTGCATGTTTCTAATAGGACACTCTAGAGTGTTGTATTATATATCTAATGAGACATTTACAAGGGTCCTAATAGGGCATGCTTGATAGTCATGATATGATATGATAAGATAATTAAACTGAGATAGGATTTAAGATAAAATTGAAGATAGAGATTAAGTTAAAAGTATATAGTAGAATTATTTGGTAGATAAGATCAAAATAAATTACGTGTTTGATTATCAAGATTATATTTCTTTTTGTATAAAAAAGCGGGGATTACTAGTCAGGTTTTAGTATTTAGTTTAGTTATACATACACGAGGGTTTACCGACTGAACCCATAACTATTAAATATTTATACAAAAATTAATTATATATACTATATAAATACTATATTAATTTACTTACTAATTAAATTGTTAATTAAACTCTTATTTTCATTATAGTATATATTTCATTGCTCAAGTGTCAAACAGGGTATTGGCTCGAATTATATTGTGATGGGATGTCCTATTCTTGCATGGAATGCATGATATAGTATTAAATTTGAGTATGAAATGGATGGAAATCTGAGTATGATTAACCGTACTGAGCGGACCTAAGCACGATTCAGTTAATTTATGTAACGACTTTATTTATCGAATCAACTTTTAAGTTAATTGGTTTAACGATTTCTTTTATTTTTCATATTTAAATGATATAATGATTTTTTATCTTTACTTTTTTATATCAATAATTAAACTAATCGTTTAAAAGCTATATTTTATGGATTCTTTTATATGGCATATGACTATCGGTGGTTAACTTTTATGGGTTTTTTTTTGGAAATTTTTAGTTTAATGAAAATTGAGAAGTTTGGAAGAGGAGGAGGATTAAAGCAACACCCAACTCTTGTCTTTTCCCCCGATTGGGCTCTTTTAAAAAAATTAGTTTAATTAATTTTATTTGTAATTATAGATCACTATTCCTAACATTAGAGTAATAAATTTTGAGTTATGAATTAAAAATTCTAATTATAGATCAATAAGTTCAAGAACACCCTTACAAATTTGTTAAACCTTAATTTATTCTAATGGAGTATACTAACTGTATGGATAAGTACAACAAATATCTTTAAGATTTTCTGTGAGCTTAATTGCCTATATATATAAACTATACTGCAATTATGATTTTTAATTTAATCTTTCTTTTATCAAACAATATATCAACTTATAAATTTTTAAAATTTGACCTGAATTAGAATTACAGTCATACTTAATTCCACAAGGAAGCTGGAAATTAAGAAGTCAAAAGTGCACTTGATATATTTATGAGATGTGGCTCATAAATGCACTTATATGAGTTTTGAAATACCACGTCATTAATTTTCGGCTTCCATGTAAGGTTAAATGTAGCCAGAATTCTAATTCGAGCCAAATTTAAAAAACTTAAAACTTTTTTATGTATTTTTAACCAAGAAAACTAACCTTTTCTGTAACATGAAATTTAGACATCTATACAAATTTTATACATTCAAAATATAATATTATATTTTGTTGAAACTCATACCAAGTAAAACTTTATTCATATAAAATCAATCGACGGTAGATTCATCATTTAATGACAAAAATATGTGGTCACTTCCTCGCTCGTACAAATTATAATTTCCTAATATACTTAGTTGTAAACTGCTTTCTTCTTCAAGAAAAGAGAGAAGAGATTATGATATCTGATTCTGGGTGAGGAAAAGAATTAAAGAAGGGATATTCATAGAGAATACATCATTCCAAATATAGCAGATCAGTTATGGCCCATTAACAACTTCTTAGTAGGTGCAGTTGCAGACGTAACAACCTGCGAAACAACTACCGATTCGTATATAACGGCGCCTTTTGCGGCGGCGGCGCCGCTAGGTACCATAACCTCACTTCCATGCGTGCCAAGATTTGGTGCAGTTCACGTTATTTCTTCATATATCTAGCAAGAATTTATTGTAGTAATCGAAAGGAAGCTATGATTGGGTAAGAAAATTCCAATTTATACTCAGCGACCGAAATTATGACATATTTTTCTGATACAAGATTAGTCAATTAATGAGGAAGTTTGATAAGTTTGAAAGTGGCTGCACATGATCACAATTTCGATTGCTGGATAAATTTGGGATGATCTTAATTAATTGAAAGTGGTGTTGTGATGATAAATTGGGTCATATCACAAGTGGTGTTTTATTTACAATCTATCCTTTAGTTTAAAGATGACAAACTCTTATAGTAAATTTGTTTATCATGTGGTTTGGTCTAAATAAATCAAAATTTTATTCATAAAACAAGATCTTTTTGAACTCTAGAGTAATATTCTCAATATCCGCGATAAGATGTCACAATTTGCTAAAAATTGACGTCCACAATAAAATATCTCATTTCATTTTTACTATTTTTAGTAAATGGAACTCATATTTCACTAAATTATTCTATTAACATTTCATTATAAAACTAATAGATAAAAATGAGACTCCTACTCCACTAACTTTTTCCACCCATTTTCATTCACATTTTCTTAAAACTTGTGCTGAGTCAAAATGGGTTAATGTATCGCGAACGTTATATCTTAAGCACTTAAATTAGTGGGTTAACAAATTTATATATCTATGAAAAAATTATTTGTTTTAGTTTATCTTATTTCCTTTAATTTTGAATTTATGAAAATTGCAGTGGGTCAAAATATTGGAAATGGTAATTCTAGATGAGATATGCATTTGGCCAAACAAAGAAATAAACACTCCACGCATAACAGCATATATATGTATATCATCAATAATTAGTATTTATTGGCTTGAAAGAAATATATTAATAATACGCGTAGCTACAAAAATAGTATTATTAAATTGGACAGTTGTCGTGAAAACTGAAAAGCCACGTAGGATTATACGTATAATGAGGGCCTGAAAACGTTAAAGTTTTCAACACTTGAGAGATTGTTTATTTGCCAACCTTCCTTACCAATGTCCTTTTGCAGTTCGACCAACCAATTTGCACAATCTAGACCACACAATTTTTTCCTTAAATATTACGTCTATAATAATAATAATAATAATAATAATAATAATAGTCCTTCAATTTTATTGGATTACATAGACCAAAAGTATTTTAAAATTTATTTATTTATTTATGGAAAGCTTCGTGTGAGAGGATTTGAATGTCTAACTGATGATCAAGATAAGTACTATGAATCTGCTTTAAGAAGAAGAGAAAACAAAAGGACTTGCCTCAATTTAATTAATTTCAGAAAATTTATTGTGGGAATGCTCTTACGGATTTTTTTTTAATATTTTAATTTTAAGTTTGTTATTTTTAGAATTAAATTGTAGTATTTAGCGGTCTATTTGTGTCTTGTGTTTCAAAAAGGGTTTGAATTTCCAAAAATGCAAAAATAATTACTACCTTCATTGAATCTCCAGAAATAGCACTGATGAGAGCGAATTTGGTCTCGGTGTGGTGGCACATTGGATACAAATCTATTTCATTTTTGGTGTCCCACTCTCATTTTTTTTTATAGTTTTAGTTATTTTTATTTTAATTTATTATATGTGGGCTTAAGATTAATTAATTAGGAATTACCAATTCAATTACGATTTATAATTATATTTTTATATATATTTTTTATTTTTTATTTTTTGACTTAATAATTGATTATCAGGGTTATTTAATTTAAAATTAGAGTATATAATTTTTAGTGATAAATATTAATAGAATAATATATGGCTTGTATTAAAAATGATTGATCACATGTGTCCATGCAATTCAGCAAAGTAAAACAAAAATTTAAGGAGATTAAAGTTAAAGTTTTGTGTTTCAGAATTAGTTCAAACGGCAAAGTTGAGACTTCAAAAAAATATCCTTAGCGAGAGATTATCGGTTCAATCTCACCTGTATACGGTGATAATAGTCCCACCTTTTATATAGTGGTGTCGTGCGCTTTAAATTGTTACATATATTCCTTGTGTAACTTCTAAACAAAAGATATAGTTTTAATTACTTATGCATTTTGGTGTGGTAGAAGTGAAATTGGTATTAACCAAATTAAGGTCATGCAGATTGTGCACATAAAGGAAAGGTTACGGGACATAAAAGAGATCCCTAACTACCACATACATTAGTTAATACATGCACCCTCTTTTTATTTTAACTCATATAAGCCACATCTTAATTAATTAATTAATTAATTAATCAATCAATTACATCTTTGAACATCTTCTACAAGTCTCCCTCTCTCATACACGCACACTGGTTCCTCAAGTAAATGACGTGATTTGCATATATATCTATATATATATATATATATATATATATAAACGCACACATACATGTATACCTCAAATTGCATGCTTTCTTCCGAGCTTTTCCTCCTTTGACACACTAGAAATTTAGGAAACAACTGCTATCTCTTTCAAGAAACATTCACAACTACTTCATTCTCCAACAAAGCAAACCCATATCATCAATCACAACTCCATCTCAAATCTTGGAAACTCCATCACACGATCAAATTCGATTAACATGATGAAGATCAAACAGCCGAGCAACGTCAACGACGAGTATCTCTGCGCGGTTAGGACAAAATCCTTCGCGGATTTCTTCATACAAGCCCAACTGCTCGTACACTCGGCCTCGGCGTCGGCCTCGTATCCGACCCATTGTCATCCCTCGCTCTCCTCCGACGACCTCCTAAATCCGGGCCAGGAAACCATAGCATCGCTCCTCAAATCCTCGAAGAAAACACCTTATCTGAGATCGATTTTATTCGACTACTTCAACATTAGCGCCGAAGCCTCCGATCTCTGCACGAATCTCCTCAAAACCCTAATCCACCTCCAAAACAACTACAGATCCATCAACCAAATCCTCGATCTCAACACCTTCCGTCGCGAATCCCAATTGACGATCTCCGATCTCCTCGGCGACCCCTTCCCCTCCGATCTCAACAAACAAGGCTTCGAAAAAATTCGCGACAGACACTCGCGCGTACTGCAGCAGCTGAGATCGAGTAGGAAGAAAATGGCGGGAAAATTGAGAATGATCGAGTTCCTGAGCGGGGTGGGGCCGGCGATCTGCGGGGCGGCGTTGAGGAAGAATAAGATGAGGAGGTTTTGGTTTTTCAAGTGCGGAATTGTGATGAGGAGGGTGGTGGAGCAGCTGGATGTGGCGGCGAAGGGGGCCTACATTTTGAAGAGGGATTTCGACACGATCGGGCGGCTGGTGGCGAGGATCGGGGGCGAGATCGAGCACATTAGGGCGATGGTGGAGGTGTGTATGGAGAGGGGAGAGGATCGGCGTTGTTTGCAGGTGTTGAAGGAGTGTGAGTTTGGGGTGAGTAGGCAGGCGGAGGAGCTGGAGGAGCATGTGTATCTCTGCCTCGTTACGATTAACAGAGCTCGAGCCATGGTGGTTAGGGAGATTTGCAGGACTTCTTCCCATAATTCTGTGCACTAGATGTGTGTATGTATATATGTAGCACATATGTTGATATTTTCTTTCATTTGTATATACATTACACTGTTTTCTGTTTTTGATTATATATACAATAAGTTTAATCTTTTATTTTTCTTTTTCTTATAAAAAATATCGGAGATGTAACACTATTTGTACTGTAGAATATCGAGTATTTTAATTAAATTGTTTTCATCCATGAATTGAAAAATGAGAGGATTGAAAATAATTATTTATTTGAGTGATACGTTTAATGAACTACCGTATATTTTGAATTGAATAATGCAATTTGATTTCAATTTTTACTTTTTAGTATGAATAAATTCGATCGATACTCCCTGTTAAAAATAGAAGGTCGTAACGTTTGACGTTTATGGATATTGATGGATTCTATTGATACCCTTATATACCAATTCAAATTGGAACCAAACTTTGTGCTTGCAATCATATTTCTTATTAATACATCAATTAAATGTTAGTTAAGATTTTCATTATGATTTACCAATTCTCAGTTATGATTTATGAGCTTCCAATTAAGATTTAGTAATCTATAGTTAGAGTTTGGTAATTATTCTAAATAAATTTAATTAAAAAATAGAGGATTGCACGAAATTGCAGGCCTTCAAATTGATAAAACAAAATAGCTAATATCGCTGTTTCTGATAAAATCTGATGCACAAGCCCAAATTTATTTTAAGCCCTAAGCCCAAGTAAATAACTTCCTCTTTTCTTTCCTTAGCTTAAAAAAGAAAATGGATAAAATAGACTCTTCTCTTTCCTTAATTTCTTTATTTTTTGTACCCTCATGACATGTAAGTGCATAAAAATTATCTATCTGACAGATTTTCTATGACTATTTTCTTACGTAGGATACACGGTTACTCGAGATTAAATTGATACGATATTAAATTGGTCTAAGAATAACTTTGTCATGGGAAAGATTAATACTCAAAACTAAAAATATTCATATGTGATATTGTTCTGAGATTAAGTACAAAGCCTAATCTATCTAACCGAACAATACTCGTCAGACTAAATCATATCTTATTCATCCAACCGAATATTAAATAGAACGATTAAGGCGGCGGCGGGGAAGGCAGTGAGTCAGCGGCGAGGAGACAGAGAGAGAGAGAGAGAGAGAGAGAGAGTGAGGCGCAACATGTTTTAGCAGAGAGAGATATGGAGGTGTGTGAGAGAGAAAGGGAGGGAGAAAGAGTGAGAAAGGAGAGAGAGAGAGAGAAAGGTAGCAGGTTTTATGTTTTTTTTATATATTACTTTAATTTTGAATAATTAATTGTTATGCACAGTATTTATATAATATATGATACCATATATTATATTATCATTCATGCTAATTTAAAATTTGAATTTGAACACAAAATAGTAGTATTATATATTTATTACGTCATTATTATTTTTAAAAAAAAATTAAAAATTGTGTAGTGTGTTGGTTGTGTTCTTTAATTCTAAGGTTAAAATTGAAAAAGTATAAAGTATGCATGAGTAATTTTGTCTAAACAAAAAATAATAAATGGAATGAATTACCTAATATCATGGTAAGTGGAAGGAATGAGTATTCTCGTAGAGGTGGGAATAGTTATTTTAATAGGAATAGTGATTCTTAAGTAATTATAAATTTTATTTATTTGCCCTTACTAATTCTGCATATCATTTCTCAAGTGGACAATTCTTAATTATAACTAATATTAAGTATATTTATTTAATACATCATATTAAAAATATTTTAATACACTCTATTAAATATAATATATGTTATATAATAAAATATATTTTAATGAAATCTATCTCACTTTATCTCATACTGTCTAACAAACGAAGCCTCATTGTATAAATATTCAGTATAATTACATCAAGTACATAAAAGTGACGTTATTTATATTTCCGTGAAATTTTGAGTTGACGAAATTAGGTGCAATATACAGTGTAGATAATAAAACAATAGCTACTCGATAAGACTCATTATTAAAATAAAGATTAATAGCATAAATTTTAGGTGATAATTCTGACAACTATTTTGTTATTATGGTAGATCTTGATCTAGATAAAGATATAGATAATACTTTTAATTTTTAAATTCAAATAGTACATTAGAAATGGAAAATGATGTGAAAGAAAAAACTAAAATCAATTAACTCCAACTCAAATTACGTGAGAAAGCTTCAAAATAGGATGCCATTCCAAAACAAAGAAATTAAAATTTCTCAATTTATAAAAGAAGAAAAAAAGATAAATATACATAAATTGTACATACATAATATTCTTAAATTTTAAATTGAATCGGACTGGTTTTATTTAAACTGGTTTTATTACTAATTATATTATTTCTTTACTAAATTGCCCTTATTATATTTTAAAATATATGATTGAAAAATTGGTTTGATGGATCATTTAGACAGAGCCATAAAGATAACGTATAGACCAAACTGTTAATCAGTTCTTTACATTCACATATAATAAATTTACATATAATTTTCAATTTAATTTGGAAATAAATATGTAGATGTCAAATAGAAAAGTTAATCTTTTCCTAAATTTATAAATATCTCAAATTGAAAAGGTTAATATTTTCTAAATTATTATAGAAGAATAAATATGTAATATATTAATTATTATAAATTAATCAATATTTATAAACTAATTTTAAATATAATATATCTAAAAATCCAATTATAAATTAAGGAGTGTGGGATCATTGCATTCTAAAACTTTTAGGACAAAAATATCTCCAAAGAAAAAGACAATACTATCAAATATTTGGCCATTTCATGAAAACAATATAAAGTCTTGGTCATTTTCGTCCGCTCAAACACGTCTGCTTTTCCTGTTCTTACAAGAAATACTTTTGTGTGAGCTTTGGAATGATTCGATCGATAGAGCCAACGCCACGAGACAAGGAATGCATGTCAAAGTTCTTTACTCATTTTCATGAAAATTATATTGAAAAGTATCATATAATGTTTCAATGTTTAGGCAACATACTAAAAATATCCCAATATTTGAAAAGTAACAATTTATACTCAATGTTTGTAATTGTAATAAAAATATTTATATGTCAGTGCTAGATTCACGGAATTCCCGCTCCTTATATATAGATCATCCAAATATTTTTCTTTCAGAAACACCGACTTAAGATCGAGTAGAGGTTGACTATAATTTGGAGATAGGGGTCGATCTCCCGTTTAACTTTTTAAGAAGCTGCACAATATCCTTGTGTCGTTGTTGAAGTGGAATTTCATTTTTTATTAAATGATCAGATGAAATGGTGTCATTTTAATTAGGTGGCAACTAGACAATTCCACGTCAGCTTCCGATATAACATGTAGAATAGTAGATATTCCAATCTAAAAAAATATATGTGTTTATCTCATTTTTGTTACAATTATGAAAACGTTGAATACCAAATTATTACTTTTAGATCATTGAGAAGCTTAATATATGACTTTTAACATATGTTAAAAGTCATATATTAAGTGATGATGAGATTTTGAAATATATTTCTAAGGGGAATTTTTGTGACAGACCTAGCCCCGAGCATCTTTGAGTCAAAATTTAGGTTCATATGTCTCGTGCTCACTAAAGAAATTTATGTTGCACTTGAGTCATAACTCAAAAGTGTATGTATATCCATTCTATGTGAAAATTAAAACCTTAATAAGGACCACCGTGTGTGTCTCTTTTACAATGATCCTAACAAACTTGTGGGAAATATCAGATTGGTATTTCGGCATACCAATATCGATATGAAAATGTGACCCTGGCGAGTTGACCAAAATATTCTCAGACCAATGGTATTTGACATATATGCCCGTCAAACTCACGCATATGCTTGTATATATATACCCTATCACTCATGCATGCAATGGTACACTCACTAGTTTCGCCATTGAAATTACTCAAACACTAAAACTGAATTTGACTTGAGTGGTGAAGTCTCTCTTTCGAGGCCTCTCCGACTCTGTTTGAAAACTTTCCTATTATGGCGAAGCTGCGAGCTCATTATCACCCAAGTTTTGATGTTATTTGAACAATATATTGTTTAAATAATTTTATATCATGATGTATTAAAAAAGTTATGCATTTCTAATTTTATTTATTAAGATAATTTTATGAATTTTTGAAACTATAATTATTTGGACTTCCACGAGTAACTCCAACACCCCATAAGCTTATTGTGATAATGTATTATATGTTTAATTATGATGCATTTTTCGATGGGATTTGGTAATACCCAAATCTTAGGTAATATTGAAGTCCATGAAAAGTATATTAACAATCATCTAATTTGGTCTCTGTTTGTTCCAAGCGAAAGCGAATAATTATGATGTATGGAAGGAAAAAAATACACTAATTAAAATTTTTTGTTACTTTTTGCCTAAGTGATATACCTGAATAATTAGGTTTACAATTGTGTCTAATTGACTTGATATAAGCTGGCAGATGTAGATAACTTATAAATTGTCCAAGTTTTAGCTTATCGAGAGTGATCGATAGTTAGCTAACTTATTTGTAGCTGTAAGCTTGTCTTGAACAGATAACTGTCTATGTATGAAATGTGGTGGCTTAACTACTCGCCAGTTATGAAAACCATTACTTAGCCGATCATGACTTAGTAATATTAATGATAACTAGCTATGTAGAACAAATGGAAGTATGCTATGATATGCTTGATGTGTGTAGTGTACTATTTGTAATGTCAATTCAATAACACTTAATGTAAATTGCAGAATGAAAAACACATACACAAAGTTTAATGTGGTTCGGAGTAAACCCTTATACGTCCAACATCTAGTAACACCAAATAGTCCACCAACTTGGCCTTCTTGATTCTGGTTGCAAGGAACAAATCCACTAATTGAGATCTTCTTGCTTGCAGGTGCAAGGACCCTAACTTCCTGTCTAATCAGCTGATATTGTCAGCCGGAAAGAATGCAACATTTTCTTGTCTATGGATACATTGGCTATAACCGAATCTTCCTTTGCTTTCAGACGATGAACACTTTGTCGCTTACTTAGTTTCTACTTCTAATATCCAACTCCTACTTTTCTAGGTGAGGGGTATGATTTAAAGGTTGTTCCGACTATATGAGCAAACCATTATAATAAAGAACAATGCCAAGGCTCGGTTTATTCGATCTAAGTTTAGGATGTTTTCATAGTGGGCTTAGATATAAGGGAATGTATGTGTTAACTCAAGAAAGAGCTTGATGAATACTTGAACGTTGATTTCTTATGGTTACTATCCTATTAGAGTGCATAAGAGTTTGAGCTCTTTGAGTGTGTTAGATGTTGCAGGTTGCAGAAATTTGTCAACCTTCAAAAGTTGATGACGTTCCCTATTTATAGACTTCGATCAGAATTAGTGTCGTTGAAGGAGCACCAATCAGACTTCGACATGTGCATTGATATTCTTTCCGTTTGAATTTCATAGGTTGTTGTTGAACTATCGCTTTCGCCGTCTGCAACCTAGTAGGGGATCTCACATATTTTTTGTATTTAACATTAAACGTTAAAAATACGTTGAAGACTTGCATACTGGGTTCTTGAGTTTACATGACAAGCTAACAAAAAAAATACACTGTTTCATTGAGTGTGTAAATTATTTTTGTGAAGTAACAATTCTGTATCCTTTTATTAGGATTATAATTTTAGAGGCATCAAATTTGATTATTCAAACAAACAAGATAGTATATTCGAATACCACTCTCGCAGTCGTTATTTAATTATCAGGCCTTGCTAGACAAGCTCCAAATATATTAAAGAAAGACTTTTTTTGCTAATCACAAGACTCATAACCAATTGGTCAAAGATTGAACAAATTAATTAAACGGAATATACAAATAATCAATTACGTTAAAAAGGGACCAATATGGATCTACTTTCTACCTAATCTAAGCCGGCGTCTACACAATGCTCTATTATAAACAATTAATAAACCATTGACGTACAATAAATTTGAATCCTCGGCCAAGTTAGATTTTAAAAAAAGCGATGCTAAATAGCCACGTTATGGCTACCGACACACGATTTTTTTTGAAGAAATCAGACCGATTCAGTTAAAATTGGTTCACCTAATGAAATCAAATTTATAATCTCTTTCTAAAATTGGTGGAAAAATGACTATTATGTAAATGAATATTAATATATTATTTTTCTGTCGAATATATTAATTATTATACACTTGTATAGGTGGCCACAATGTGACCGCTCAACTTTATTATTTTTTAAATGATTCGAATTTTAACTCTGTGAGTGCAACCATGAAATTCACCACAAGGGGAGACAATCAACTCAGACAATAACCATTAAATTATCAATCAATATTGACTTATGATATTGGCTCCAAAACTCATGCGAAATAAATGTACATTGAAAGGTTGAGGTATTAACATATTTTAAATAGGGCAAATTGCCAGAAAAACCACCAAGTTTGGTTAAATTCTGGTCAGTCCCAAAAGTTTTAAAATCAGCCGATTATATCATAACTTCAACAATTTTCGCAATTGTCCCATGATGCTTGATTTAGGGAAAA
>JAYDZE010309382.1:0-18537 GCA_034509125.1 Monilaria moniliformis | reverse complement strand
TGGCGGCATCGCCGATTTCCTTGACACATAACACATGGCAAACTCCCGTTCCTCGTGGGTTCGACTCCCGTTACTTATCCTATACTAATCCAATTGTATAAGGGAAGAGGGGACTATAAATTTCTTGATAGGGCTAGATTAGTGTTCTAAAATCCCAACGCCACGCATGAATCTACGATTCCTACCAAAGGGACAAGAGTCGATCGGGGCAGAATCCTTCATACAAAAATTGGAATCGCCGTGGAGAGGAAGATAAGAGCAGACTCATGTGCTCACACTGTGGGAAGAGAAAGCACACGAAAGATAAGTGTTTTGAGCTAGTTGGATACCCCGACTGGTGGGAACCACCACCGGTGAAGGGGAAGTCACAGTCGAACGGCCAATGGAACAGAAGGAGTAAAGTCACTGCGGCTGTCGGCAACGAAAGGGCCACCAGCACCCAAGGGGTGGGCAACCCAGAGTCGGCGAACAACCTAGGCGGCAACCACAAGCTGGGCGAAGAGGCGGCAAAGGGGCAGAAAGATACCCAGGCTAGTGCGGCTAGGGTTTGCGGATTTGGAGTGGGGGACGAGCCACCATCAGTCACATCACCAGGGAATTGAAATGCACTCTTCTGATGCAACCTCATTTTTGTCTTTTACAGGATATCAGGACGGGGAAGATTATTGGATGTGGAACTGAAAAAAGTGGTCTGTACTATGTCGACGAGATAGCTAAAAAAGAAACTGCCATGCTAACTCATGGACCTGCGGATCGGGAAGCGTGGTTATGGCATCGTCGGTTCGGGCATCCCTCTATGGTTTATCTCAAACTTTTATTTCCTAGGCTAGGTCAATTTCGGGATATGTATTGTGAGACTTTTGTATTGGCCAAAAGCCATAGACACTCTTTTAAACCAAATAATACTCATGTTGACACTATTTTCTCTCTTTTTCATTCTGATGTTTGGGGTCCTGCTCCCGTTTTGGGGGGACAAGGTTTTAAATACTTTTTACTCTTTGTTGATGATTGTACCCATATGAATTGGATATATTTCTTGAAAAATAAGTCAGAGGTCTTTGAAAAATTCACTCATTTTTCCGCCCTTATGCACACTCAATTTCAAAAACATATCCAAATTCTTCGATCGGATAATGTGGGAGAATATGTTAAGTCCAATATGACTCAGTTTTGTCAAACACAAGGAATCGTCCACCAAACCACTTGTCCTCATACCCCAGAACAAAACGGAGTTGCAACGCAAAAATAGAATCCTCCTTGAAATGACCCGAGCTATGCTTATTGAATCCGGTACCCCGAAATATTTTTGGCCTGAAGCCCTTGCTACATCTGTCTATCTCCTAAATCGTCTGCCCATAAAAATTCTCAATCTTCGAACTCCCCTCGAAGTCCTCTCCACCCAAGCCAAAATACCTCCTGCCTAAAGTTTTTGGATATTCTGTGTTTGTTCATATACCCAAACATGAACGAACCAAGCTTTCTCCGTGTGCTATTAAATGTGTTTTTGTCGGGTATGGGATAAATCAAAAAGGGCATCGTTGTTTTGAACCAAAAACTCGTCGCATTTTCACTACTATGAATTGCGACAGTGAATACTTTTATCACCATCGTAGTGGTCAGGGGGAGAAAGAACATAGTGACCCCCTAAGCTGGTTACCTATACCTAACACTATACCGGAAGCTGGTCCAACAGAGGAGGTTAGCAGAACCGCTAAGCAAGTCTCTGATATTATACAGCCCATCACACCTAATCCAGAATCCTCCCCGTCTTCGATACCCGAGGTAAGAAATTACGAAGTTGACAATATTCCTATACTTGAGTATAATAATGATGGCAGGACTCCCCTGGGTACCCGAGGTGATAACCTAGAATCTCAGGAATCTCAGGAGATTCGAGAATCTGAATCTCAGGACAATGAGATAAACGAGGGCATCAGACGATACACTTTACCCCTACGCAGTAATAGAGGGGTACCACCCAGAAGATATTCTCCTGAGAAAACAGTTCGGAAATCACGATACCCCATCGTAAATAGTGCTCGAGGACAACTGTCTGAGATGGCCCAGGCTTTTGAGATAGCCCTGTATGAAGGAGAGGAGATTCCTCATTCAGTGGAAGAAGCAATGAGACACAAATGCTGGAAAAAAGCAATACAAAAATAGATGGATGCGTTAACCCGAAATAACACATGGGAGAAGTGTGCTCTTCTAGAAGGGAAAATGACCGTTGGATGCCGATGGGTATTTACCATCAAATGGAGACCAAATGGTACTATTGAAAGATACAAGGCACGGTTGGTAGCAAAAGGTTATACACAGACGTAAGGAGTTGATTACTCATAGACCTTTTCTCCAGTAGCCAAAATGAACACAGTGAGAGTGTTGCTATCAATTGCTGCCAACAAAGACTGGCATCTTCATCAATTTGATGTAACAAACGCTTTTTACATGGGGAGTTGAAAATTGAGGTCTATATGGAGGCACCCCCAGGGTTCTCAGGGGAATTTGGAAGAGGCGAAGTGTGTCGATTGAAGAAGACTCTCTATGGGCTAAAGCAGTCACCAAGGGCCTGGTTCGGAAGGTTTACAGATGCTATGACCAGTTATGGATTCAAGCAGAGTAACTCAGATCATACTTTGTTTCTAAATAGAAGAGGGGACCAAGTGACCTGTTAATCATTTATGTGGACGATATGATTATTACAAGTGACGATATGAAGGAAATTAAAGCCCTGAAAGAGAATCTATTCTAGAAGTTTGAGATGAAGGATCTGGGCGCCCTAAAGTATTTTCTCGGAATAGAGGTTTTCAGATCAGGCAAAGGCATCTTTTTACGCCAGAAGAAATACATTCTAGACTTATTGGCCGAAACAGGATTACTAGATTGTAAACCAGCAGACACTCCAATAATGTTGAACCATAAATTGCAGATTGAAGAAGGAGCTGCACTGGCAGATCGAGGAAGGTTTCAACGTCTAGTTGGGAGACTTATCTACCTGTCTCACACTAGACCCGACATCGCTTATGCAGTTGGGGTAATCAGTCAGTTCATGCATTGACCACAAGAGGATCACTTGCAAGCTGCACTAAGAGTTGTGCGATATCTTAAAGGCATATTGGGACATGGAATATTACTCAAGAAAAATGGACATCTGGAAATTCATGGCTATACTGATGCAGACTGGGATGGCAACCCAGTAGATCGACGATCAACTGCTGGTTACTTCACATTTGTTGCAGGGAATCTAGTCACATGGCGGAGTAAGAAACAGAAGGTTGTTGCCCTCTCCAGCGCCGAATCAGAGTTTCGAGGAATCAAGAGTGGTCTAACATAAGTATTATGGCTCCGGAAGTTGTTGACTGAGGTTGGTTTTCCACCTTCACAAACTTGTCAATTGTTCTGTGACAATAAAGCTGCGATTAGCATTTCAGAAAATCCAGTCCAACATGATAGGACTAAACATGTTGAAGTAGACAGACATTTTATCAAAGAAAAAATTGAAAATGAGATAGTTGAACTTCCGTTTGTTCGATCTGAGGACCAACCTGCGGATATCTTAACCAAGGCGGTTAATTCCAGAAGCTCTACACGTGTTCTTGGCAAGTTGAGCATCGGCGATCCCGTCACTCAACTTGAGGGGGAGTGTTGAAGAAGGAAACAAATCTGCAATGAAGGAAAGGCACAAAACAATAGTCACTAGTTGATTCATCCAAAAATAGATTGATTGTATTTTCCTTATAACTGTATTACCGAGCTCTATATAAAGAGCCAATGTAACACTCGGTAGAAATAAGAAAAACAATTCAATTCCACATGTCCTCTGCATACTATTCAATATGAACACCATCCAATCTATAAACTCTATACCAAACAATAGTTCCCGTGTATATTTAACAATTGTTTGTAAGTATATTATTTTACTTGATTAGCATCTAAAAAATAAATTATTCACATACATACAATATTCATCTAAGTAGGATATATCACTTTGTATTTGATGCAGAAAATATTTGCTAATGATCAATAGCATTATCACTGCACACATAATTACCCTATTTCTTCGCAATAAAACTATCTAGGTGTAATAGAAAATGTAACAGGTGAAACAAGAAAATGACTAAAATAATAAAAGAAGCCACGGATATCTACCAATATATTTCTGAATTTATAACTATATCTGGAGTTATTGAACAATTTAAATTCATTCATTTAAGCTCCCCAAACTTCTTGGATATAATACAACAAGTCATAATAAAGATATTATTAGGTATGGGTGAGCGAATTATCTCGCTATGCCGACATATCATGGTATACTTGTACATATACGAATATGTGGCAACAAATGAATAAAATGAGAAAGTAATGTAATATGTATATCTTAAAAAAAGAATTCGCCAAAGTTACTAAGAGAATAGTATGACAAGTTTGCCCCTTCCTACGACCATCTGCAACGGATGTCTTTTGGCCAGTCTTTGGAGGGATAGGCTAGCAGCGAGCTGCGTTGCGCAGGAGGGTGGCTTGCAATGAAGGGAAAGAGGGCGAGCTGGCTTCCCACTCGCCTTCACCTTCTCTTCCAATCAGTAGCTGGCATGATGCCCACTCGCTGAATGTGCGAGTGGACATTATATATGCCAGCTTTTTTGTTTTTTTAATTGAAAATAATATTTTTTATAATTTTTTTCCTTTCTTTTGAATACTACCGTTTCCGAATGATCTTTCACAGATTTTTCTTCATTTTTTTTTAATTACCTCACCCCTCCTATAAATACCACTCTTTTGAAAGGTTCGGGGCAATTGTGGTTCAAGGACATTCTCGCCGACATCATATATGCACACATTATATTTCAAAACATTGATAAGCATTAATTGCTAGAATTTAGGGGTTAAAATCGAGTTTTTAAGTGACGAAACCTACACTTAATAGGTGATTATATGCAGGGAATTGGAAGAAATATGAGAGTGGAGTACAAGGGTAAAGAAAGACAATGAATGCACACAAAATGATGAAAAGGAGCAGAAAATCAAGTTCTGCATGCAAACTGCCCAAAGAGTATCAAGCTGCCCAGTGTGAACGTTGAACTGAGGCTGCACTATAGAAAAGGCTGTCATTTTCAGGTTGTTATGAGGTGGCACCTCTAGCTGCGATTAGGGGCATAAATCTCCAACCAGAAGAAAGAAAAAACAGCAAAACCTAGCCGGAAGAGGAGTCTTAACTGCACTATTTAAGAAAGGGAAGAAGTGAGAGAAAGGGAGCTAGCTACCATTCATTCACATCCACTTACACTTCACCTGCAATCTCACCCATTCACTCACTCCAGCCACTTCATTACACACCACCTAGATAGAACAATCTATTTTGGGAAGAGAACCAGTAGCTGCCATGGGATAGGCAGCAAAAGAACAACTCATCTTTATTTTCTTGCTAGTTTTCAAAACTCACTATTCCACTGTTTTTGATGTTGTGGAACCTGTTACTTTAGTTTAGTTCGTCAAGAATCTTAATGTTTCGGATATTATCAATGTTCTTTGTTGAAAATATTTCTGAACCGAAGTGTTTTGGTCCAACTAGATGGAAGTAGTTTTTTGTGTTTTTATTTTGATTCATCCTTATTTTCTTGCATTCTCTAGCTTAGAAGCATCCCCTATTCCAGATTTATTCTCATGTTGATTTGGTTTAGTTATTATTTTTTTTGAGTCTAAAAATTGTGAGTTTTTTTCAAGAATTGTTAAGTGTTATGGGATTTGCTCGTTGGTAGTTTTCGTCATCTTTGTTTCTCTGTGAAGGTTTATTTTAGTCTTTGTTGAGCATGTCTTTTCTCTTCACCTCCATTGTGCTGTATGAAATGGATTGTTTAAATTCTTGGATTAACAGATTTTTAACTTATTGTCTCACGTAGCGCTCGTAGTGTTTTTTGCACTTGGTTGCATTTTAGAGTCTCTGTCTACTTGTTGCAACTGCTCTCATTTCCTAGTTTAAAGCCTAAAATTTCCTACGTATTATATTTTTAAAAGTCGGCAAGAGTTGTTTGTTGCACAAAATGGAAGGTCAAAGCCTCCTCTTTTCCTAGCATCAAGTTGTTGGTTTTCTTTTGTTGTTGTTTTTTTTTTTTTTTTTTTACTTTTCCCTAGTTTAGTTGATTTCTACCCAAATTTGTAGTTATTTACTAAAATTGTCACTTCCTATCAAGTCTTTATTTGTTGAAGAAAAAATGTTCAAACTAGAGTTATTTTCTGACGTGGTGGTAGCACTAGTTACGCATCTGAGACGTTCAAGTTGGGCAATTCGTTTTCCAAGTTTCGAGTTGGCCAGTCTGTTTTTGAATTTCTAGCTTGTTTATTTTGTTGAATTTCAAGTTGCTATTTTGAATTGTTTCCCACCCTTTTAGTTGTTTATTTTCTGTTTTCTTTCTCTACTATATCTTTAGGCATGGCGGCATCGCTAACCCTTATTAGATATAGTAAACATGTAACGAAATACACATTCCTCATGGGTTCGACACCCCTTACTTACCATATACTAAATTAATAGTATAATGGTTTGTGGGAAACTAGAAATATTATTGATAGGCTGAGTTTGTTCTTTTCCAACAACGAACCAAATTTAGCATTCCTATCAAACATGATTATTGATGACGAATGAGAGAACGCCCCTAATTAGGTAGACGATACATGGTCGTCTCATCAAGCTCCTCGACTGCAAGAGACGCCCCAAATCAAGGTGCACCGCAAGCATTCTGATAATACCTAAATCGTCATGGGTAGTTGCGCAATGGCGCTAACCACGATCGATTCCACCATGATTTAGTAGAAGAAGTTTGGGCGCACTTTGGTCCCCTTAATGAATTATTAGAATATCTTATGTAACTTTAGAATTTTAATTATGTAGTTTTCGGCTTGCAATAATATAGTTTGTAGGATTTTAATGAAATTCGGATTTTTAAATTAAATCGCATATTCATTTTAATTAGAATATATAATAAATATAAAAGATAAGAAATGATTAAAAATAATATGAGATGAGACCCATAAATAGTGAAAGGAAATGGATGGATAAGAGATATGGTTGTGAGTGTTAATGAATGGGAGAAATGGTTTTGAGCCCATCTAAGAGATGACTAAGGAATAGTTAAGAGCCACCCACTATAGATGCCCTAACTACCTAGACCCGCCATTGCATGACCACCTGATGCTAGGCAATATTATTATTAATGAAAATGAGAATGAAAATTGTTAACATGTAATGCACGTTAGCCATGTTCATGGTAGGTCTTATGGATCCTCAATATATATATATATATATGTTTGTTTGTAAATGTAGTATAGGGTTACTTGTCTAAAATCTAACTTTACCTCAATTTGTAATTTGTTACATGATTTTTTGAAGTATAGTAATTGCAACCAATGACAGAATCAGAAAATGGAATTCGTGGGGTCAGACTCAGTGAAGAATTCGTCGGCACTACCGCTGTGTTCCGGCTCCGACGATGCCATTGATCGACGACTACATCCTCTTTGTCGTTTCCTCCACCGTCATCGTCCTCATCGTCCCCACTAAAGTGATTAAACTGTGTGTCGCAAATATCACCACCTCTGTCAAACGCCATATAAAGTAGGCCATGCTACTGCAGTACGAGCTGTAGCTGTACGATTGCACGTCGTCCTTCTCCACTTACACTTCAGATTCCTGCTCGAATCTCAATTAAAATAAAAGAACTTTTTTTTTCTTTTCCTCTAAAACTCGTCTCTCTTTCTTCGCTCAAATCATAATACAAACATTAAACTTAAAATTCTAGTAATAAAATATGACAAAGAAAATATAAATGGTGTGAACAATTAAACTAAATAGCATCGTGCAACCTAAAAGAGAGAAAGAAAAAACAATTTTGAAACAATTATCATCAATTCCAAAATTAAATAATTAGATATTCTTCAATTTAACGGTACGCTATACTTTATTTTCATAAAAAATGTGGGTCCCTCCATCTCTTTTTCCCTTCCAATTTACTTCTCTTCTTTCTTCTTCTATCGCCAAGTCTGCAATTCTTCAATTCTTCCCAGCAAACACACAGACAACTCCTCTATCTCTCGATTTCTCGTCACACACACAGATAACTCCCATCTTTCTTTTGATTTCTCGTCACACACACAGACAGCCACTAGCCACCAGCCACCAGCCACCAGCCACCAGCCACCAGCCACCAGCCACCGCAACTGCTCTCTTCTCCACTGAGACGCACCGTGGGGTCAGCAGCAACTTCAAGGGCCGAATCTAATGGAGTTTTTCGGCCCTCGTGGGCCGGCAGTGGGGTCGGTCGACCCCTCCCGACCCCACCTGGATCCATCTCTGATTGCTACCGCACTGTTACATTTTCTTCAATTATAGCATCTCTAATTTAATATTTTACTTTTTTGTGTTAAAACTACATTTGTATCATAAGTGCACATTGGACAAGTGAGCCGTGTAGTAACTAATAAGGTATAATCGTGGTATTGTAAGCAAAACGATGAGATTAGATAATTGTCATTTAAATCATAAATTTTCATTGAATTCCAGCTGACACGTCACCATCAATTTCATCGAAATTTTGGTCTGTGGGATAATTGAGAAAATGTCAAAAGTTATGATTTTACGTTCCAGTTTCAAAAGTTATGGGATTGACTAGAAGTCAACGAAAAGTTATGATTTAAATGACACTTATCCCTAGAATAAAATATTTTCTATCTATCAAATATTTCATATGTTGCTTGAAATTATCTAGCTAACCATGTCAATATTAATATTTATATTTATATCTAATGCTTGTATATTATTTAAAAATAAAAAATTAAATTGCTAATGCACATGTATATCTATTTCTTTAACAAAACTAAAAATATTAATTTTAATAAATAATTTTCAAAATTAAATACCATTACTAATAATATCGAATTATTTATAATATTTTAAAAATATTATGAATAATATTACGACAAAGCTCACGTCAATTGATAAGTCACTTCCCCTCCAACCAATAGGTCGGGAGGTTTGAATTATTTTGAGTGTGTAAATCTAAACAAAATTTTTAATAATATTGTACAATAATTATATATAAAGATATCATAATATTTGTTTTGACTTAATGAAATTGTAAATCCATGAGTTGTGGATGGAATTATTATTCTCACCTTATTAGGAATAGGGACTTCATTTGAGACGACAACTCTCGATTGAAAGATATGATAATTATAGGAATGAAAATAGACTTAAATACAATTTCACTCCTATATCATTTCACTATACCATTCAACCCTAAAAATATGTGTTTTTTTATATTTACTCATACAAAGCGTTGAACTCTCAAGGTAACCTAAACTTCAAACTCACTCATGGAATAGAATTTTTTTACCAATTGGGATGTATTTCGTTCTCATAAATAAGTCTTTCAAAAATTACAACACATTAATATTATGGTTATAATATTCTATCATCATATATGTAACATCAATCTTATACAAAAAAATATATATATCTTTTTATTCATTAATTATTTTTATTGGTGATACAATAAGTTAAATCATGAATTATTATCCATGCATCGCATAAGCGTAACACTAGTATAACTTAACAATGAGTCGCAGTTGGAATAGCGACTTGCAGCAAAGTAATAGCGCATTTCTGCGACATAAGTGTCACTCATATTACAAGATTAATATTGTCCCTCATCTTATCCAATTAACACAACTAATCCAATCTACCACATTTTAACTCCTGCATTAACCAATCAATCATCTTCATGCTTCAAAATTTTATTTCCCCCTACCTCTCTCGTCTTTAATTTACGAGTTATTATATATACTTTTTGTGTACTAGTTGGAAATTTTCCTCATCGCCCCGCAAAACAAGAGGTGGAAACTTTGATTGCGGAAATCGTTCTATAAATATGTATTTGAGTGGAAGTCCAAAACGTCAAGATTGATTATGTAAAATTAAAAAATATTCACTAATATAGAAAGTTTAAAAAGTTTAAAAGTATATGTATTTACTATTCTCTCCTGTATTTCACAATTTAGAATGCTCTCTATTGTGAATTAATGATTTTTGCTATAATTCACGGCTAGAATACTCTCGCTTGTGAATTAGTGATTTTTTACTACAATTCACAACTCCGAGTATTCTTAGTTATGAATGAGTGTATTTTGATTGTAATTCACAACTTCAAATACTTACGGTTGAGAATTAGTGTTTTTAGCGATAATTCACAACTTTTAATACTCTCGGTATGAATTGGTCAATTTTTACCCTTCTAAAAAAATTGGTTAATTTTTACCTATTTTATTTTTATTAAATGAGAATGGATAGTTTGGGGTATTGACTCTTTGTACTTTTATGACATTTATAAGAATTTCACAAGCACTGCTTGAGAGTGAGCACTTCACAAATTTAGCTTTGTGTAATAACTGATAACCACACAAAAGGGAAACTTGTGAGAGAAATTTATCGAGTCTAGTACATTAGTAGGATTCAAATCCTAATTCGGTTCTCCGCTGACCTGTCTTCGTTTGTTTCTTCTTGTTCGTACCAAAATTATTTCTCTAATATAAGCAATAAGTCAATTTCGTCACTAATAACTATGACAGATTATACATTTCGATTCACAACCATAAATATAAAACGCTTATTGAGATATTATTTGTGAACAAAGGATTCAAACTAAGAAAAATAAAATGAAACTTAAGGTCTACTTGTAACTTTATAATGGTCAATCCATGAAAAAGAGATAAAAGCTGCAGCAATATTGTAGATGAGAAACCTGGCGAGCTCCACTTGTTAAAACATGCACGCTCCTCGGACAAAAGTGTTTTGTGTATCATCACATGCTCCACATTATTCATAAAACAGTTAGAGCATATATAAAAGTGCAATCACAAGACGTGTATAACTGTATGGATAGGGAGAGAGAGAGAAAGAGCTAGAGAGAGAGAGAGAGAAGTGACGTGCTATGTCGACAGAAAGTGTATGTTGAAGTTATGGATAAGAACACATAAAGAGTGTTCATTTTCAAGTAGGCTGACGCACGGTCTCCACTTTGCTTTATACTTATGTAATTATTTGATTATGTAGTTGATGCCACGCATGGTTACCACCACATATATGTGTGTGTTGTGCGCGTATGTGTTAATTAAATGGTGTTGGGGGTTGGGTACACAGATACTTTTGACTATAACATGCTAGTACAAATATAAACACGTAACGATAAATGTTGTCAATGGCGTATGGTGGTCGACCAAAGAACCTTCCACAAGGGTTATGGCGATCGACATAGCGGAATATAGGGTCGAGAAATAATTAAATAAAAATATTATTAATATATTAAAATTAAGAAATATAAAATTAAAAAATTTGAAAATGATAGAAAAATAATATCTCAAATATTAATACAATAATTAAAACATAAAATCATAAACCATTACATAATACACCCAATGCAGCCAAGATCACAATACAGCCAATGGTCAATGCTGCTAATATCATAATACAACCAATACAGAATATAGTATCATAAAATAACAGGAAAAAAAAATCAGATTTTTTCGTTCACCATAAACCACCGCGTGAAGTACAAACTAAGGACTGGGTTTTACTTTCTTATGAAAAGTTGCGGTTGTTTTATCTGATGAAGCATGAAGTATATTGTTGTGATTGACATAGGTTAAAAACAATAACTAAACAAATTATAGTTGAAGAAAAGGAAGACTTAAAAACAAAACATAATTGATTTTCTAACATGTTAAATATGTTTCATGCTTTAAAATAATGCAGGATTTCAAGGTTGGAGGGTAATAATTTATATTCGTCGATTGTACTCTCAAATACAGTTTCATGTAAGAAAAAGACCTGATTTTTATTAAGAAAAACCAAACTTTTTCATGAAAAAATAAAGTAAAAAAGAAGTAGAAACTTGTCATATTTGCATCGGGGGTCGCAGGCGGAGTAGTGGGTCACAGTAAGTGGAGTGGAAATCGTTGAATGGATAGAATGAATCGCGAATTGTGAATCGCAATTGTCCTAACTTTTAAACACCTAAACCCTAATTTAATTACCTAAAGGTAGAGTAATTGGGTAAATGAATCAGGTTATGAGGTAAATAGGTCGGATTAACGCATAAATGGGTCAGAAAAACCCTACTAGGACGTCATGGACCAAATTGCGCACCATAGCCCGCCACGGTGCCACGAGTATGACGGCCGTCATACGCTACCACAAAAAAAATGCCATGCGTTTGGTCAAAACACTGCCACGTCATGGCGTCGTAGCACCGCCATAATAGATATTTGACAATATTGTATAGTACTCATACCCAAAGCCAAAAGCCAAAAGGTATAGGTTTGGTCCGGATATGGGCACGAATTTCAAAAAATAGTCTTTTTTCAGTCAAAACTCGTCAAAGGCAATCAAGAAATGAGGGTTTGATCCAGATATAGGTACCATCAAGTCAGACGGATTCATTTTTAGAATAATTAGGCTTCATCCCAATCATTTTGAAAACAAAATCACTATGTAGTACCATTGCAAACGACTAGCATTCATGTAAGCATATATGAAAACAAGTTAATGCATTTGCTGCAACGTATATATGACACGGCATCACTCGTTTTCAATATATCACCACATTAATTACTACTACAAAATTTACACTCAAGATGGATAGATATGCGCACATGAAGCACATTCCCTAAGAAGCACGCTAGATATAAAAAAATCTTAGCATGAAATCGTGCAGCAAACGAACAAATGATTTTCTTACGTGAAAGATTGAGTAACGGACGATGTAGGCACCAGAGCAGAGAGAAGGCCAACGATAACTGCACTGTTGTAGGTGCTCGGTTCAGTTTGCATTGAGTTGTTTCTTGAATCGACAAATGACTCGTTGAGAAATGGTCCACCGACTAGCGCCCCCATTGCGATGTTAGGGTTTGGGCCGTTTGGCTGTTCTGACTCAAGCCATTTGAAACCATCTTTGCAACCGGTCATTGCATCAGTCGGAATCGAGGCTCCTCTATGATGGACATATTGGGGATAATTATCCCCAAAGCCCACAAGATAACTCATTTTCAATGGGTTGTTGCCCAATACAAAATCTGCCTGAAAATACCACATAAGGTGCATAACAAGCAGGAAACAAGATTTTCAACTAACACACAAATATATATATATATATATATATATCTAGGTTTGGATTCCAGTAAAAACCCACCTTGTTTTATTAACCGTGAAAAAAGCATTGTTTTAATTTATAAAAAGCACTATTTTATACGTAAAAAAACATAATTCTTTTTAAAAATCAATCTTGACATCCATCAATCAAGGTCAGTGAACTAGATTAGTTTCTAGTTAATTGAATAAGGACGCTTTTTATTTGATCCTTCACCTATACATGTATGTATATGGCATTAGAAAATGAGAAATATTGCTCCATTCCAACTTATTTATCTTGTGTATAATAAGGTGGCAAGTGTACCTGAGAGATTGCGAACTTTCGTAGATCTGACGGCCTGAAGTCTCTTCCATTACAAGATAGTTTTGCCGTTTGGGATGAGAGCATGTAATCGCTGTATATGACCGCAAGAAAAGCTGAGGCAACAGGATGCTGTAAGCCATTCCATTGACTTATCCATACTAAACCACCTGCATATATAAGATTGAATTTAAAATTATAAGCTCACACAAGTTTATATGTGCTCGAGACTCGTAAAAGTAACGATGAAATGACATGGGAGATGAGAATGAGGAAACCTTCGAGAGTACTAAATTATAGATGTAACATTCAAGGACAAAACAAGCATATGAAGGAAGATTACTGCGCGTTCTGCTAGAGGTAGCAGTTGGCGATTTGGTTAATAGACCACACATGACAGCTTCTGCTGACTCTCTATACTTGTCGAGGACATTGGAATTGGAGACATCCTTTGAGCCAAAGAAGTAAACTTGAGATAGCAGAACCTGCAGTAAGATGCTTCGTTACTTTCTCACTAACAAGCTATTTGCTTGAATTGGTTCGAAGAAATTGTTTAGGATCAAGTTCACGTAACGAAAAAGTTAACATGAATGGAGTTGATAGGATATGGGCCCTAGCTAAAAGGCCCAACACGAGTGGGGCCTTCAAATGGAGCTCGGCCCACCAAAAGCTCGGCTCGGCCCCCAAGGAATCTAGAAGCTCGGATCCACTTGCCAACCGCCCACTTGCACCTGCCAGCTCGGCTCAGTTCCCAAGAAAAGCCCATTCTCAACTTGGCTCGGCCCCCGAGTAAAGCCCACCTCCAAACCCATGTAAAAATCTATAAATAGGAGCTAGGAGCAGAGCATTTATTACACATTCACTCAAGAACAATTATTGTAATAGACAGGAGACGTTAATATACCCTCATATTTAGACCCGTGGACGTAGACTTCATTAACAGTCGAACCACGTAAATCTTCGTGTCATTACTTCCAAATTCAGCTCATAATTGCTGCTAATTAAATCCTTCGAAAACAAGATCGATCAGGAGTCAATTTATCAGTTCACATTGAGCATGGAATATATACCACTCATTCCCCCATTCATGAACAGAGTCATATATTCATTTCCATCAGTTGCGTACAAGCAATGGCAGCACAGAGGTTGTGGGAGAAGTATAGGGGCACCCAAATCTTTAATTTTTATTTTTTCTATTTTAAGTGGAATTTTATGTAATTTGTTGTAGTTTGTTTGCCATGAAAATGAGATGCATCCAACAAAACAACTATTGAAATGTGGAAAAGAAAGAACTCTAGTGATCCTATTAAAGAAATAAACATGAACAAAGAAGCAACTGCTAACATTTGGTAGAGAAACTAAATATGGAGATGCATACAATTACAAAACCAAGTGTATACGCTATGACTTAATATGTGATGACTGATTTAATTAAAATTTCTCACAACAAATTAATCCTTAAGTGTATTCGCTCTGGACTGGTCCAGCAACCATGTCATGTAACATAAAGAATTAATCGACACAATATCTCTACAAGAATTTCAAACTAGTTGAACTTCAACTACAAAGTAAAACATCTATTAAGAAAAGTTCAAGTATTGTGTATCACATAAACCATAGATCCATGTAAGAAATTGAGAAGCAGAGAGCAGTTATCCTGAAAATTTTAAAAATATGCAATGCCGTGAAAGATGAAATGTACCTGAGCTCCCGCCAGCTTGTTATCCCAGCTAAACCACGTCGGACTCCCCCAATCAGCATAATCTTCACCATTTTTTCCATTCACGTATTCCATATATGATCGATCCGTGTTGCATGAAAGAGCCAACTTGCTTCCCACAAGAGCTCATCACCATAGCCATTGGAGTTGTAAAATGTTTGTACTTCAGGAATACTGACACTATAAGATCCTCTATATTTGTCCGCAAAAGTAAATAATTGTTTAGCATGCTTGAGAAGTGTGGCTGAGTACGCAGAATCGCTGCTCCTAAACACAAGAGATGCCGATGCTAGAGCAGCTGCTGTTTCTGCAGCAACATCGGTTCCCCCGGGCAGACGTGTTCACCTGCGTGAGAGGCCTTGCCTCTTTCATGTCCTCGGGTCTCTCCCAACAACTATGGTCCGTTTTAGGGCTCCCCACCTGCCAAACCATTTAACATCAAGGAACAACCCTAGTTAGATCCTTCTTCCCCAGGGAAAATGGTGTAGAAAGTAAAGATGCCGACATTCTACATAGGTGTTTCAAATTTGTAACTAACTATCTGTTACGAATAAAGCACAAAGCAATCACGAAAGCAAGAAAACACACAAAATTGGTTACCCAATTCGTCACCACATGGCTACGTCTGAGGGCGCTGCCAAGCCACAGATTTTTCATTAATATTTTCGGATATAATACCATGAGAAAAGGTGGGTATTTATAATGAGAAAACAGTCCTAATCCAGCCCTAATCAAGATTCTACCAAGGCTCCATAACACAACTCTATGTGAAGGAAAATTCTTCAAGATTTTAATGGCAAGAAGATGAAATCTTAGGAAAAGTTTTGATGTCGCAGAAAGCAGCCTAATATGCAAAAGCATCTAAAGCAATGAAGCAACAGCATTACTCGAGATCTATCAGCATTAGTGTTACATTAAATTGGGCAGCGACGTATGTGAACTGCAGACATGAGGAAAAACCATGCAAAGCAAGAATAAAGTCGATTACCTGAATGTATAACACATTATCAGTAGGATGAGCATTAACGAGGAAGTTCGTGATCCATTTAAGAGAGCCTTGAACGGGCTCCAACTGATCTACAGCCTTCATTTGGTCACCATACTCGAGGATGGCCCACGACAACACCGTGGCAGTGAAAGCCATTGGAAATCCAAATTTCATATGATCACCGGCATCATACATTCCCTTGGAAAGATCCAATTTCGCATCACTGCCATCATCCAAAGCCGAATCCCCCCTCCATGTAATTGGGTTATCCTCCAGCTTTCCAGCTTCAAAGTTGAACAAGAAATCCCACTATCAACTAAGAACCACCCCAAATCTCAAGAAAATAATCTATTCCCAACTCCAGCATTATCTTTTCTTTAGCATATAAATCAAATTAGTCCAAATTTCATCTTTCTCGACTCTTCAGCCGTCAAGCTTCATAATTGAATAAGAAAGCTCACTTTTAACTAAGAATAACCTCAAACCTTAAGAAACTATTCTACTCCCAATTCCAGCATTATCGTTTCTTTAGTAAATAAATCAAATTAGTCCAAATTTCATCACTCTCCAACCTTCAAGCTTCATATTTGAATAAGGAACCGCCCTATTAAACAAAATTACCTCGGATCTCAAGAAACTATTCCTTCCCAATTCTCGAATTATCTTTCTTGAGCATATTAATCAAATTATTCCAACCTTATTACTCTATTTCGACATAGCAGTAACTAATCTGGAGGGAAACCATTGTTTTTTTTCCAACAAGAAATCTTAAAAGACATAAACACGAGATCTAATCCCACACATAGAACAAGGAATGTGAAGACAGAGAGCGATAGAAAGAATGTACATTTTTGTATGTCGAGAAACTGGGTTGAAACCTTGAGAGCATCAGCATATTTCTTGGCAATGGCGCCGGGAGGGCCAGGAACAGGGGCGGGTCCAGAGTCAGATTTGTGAATCTTGGATCTCACAGTGAAGAAAACTGCCAAAACCACTGCACCCAAAACTATAAAGGCCAGAAACCAACTACACCACCCTTTCGAACCACTCTTCTCCCCCATTTTCTTCCAGAGAGAGAGAGAGAGAGTTGAAAATGTATATCTTCCCGAATGCCAAAAATTCGATTCTGACTAGACCCGAGTTCTTGAAATCTTAGAAATTCAGCAAATATTTGAGAAACGAGGAAAATGAAAATGCGGAAGCAAAAATATAAATACTTAGTTTTGACTCAAGGGATCTATTGAAAACAGGAAAGGTAGAATCTTGTGAATGAAAACGAAATCTTTGCAGGGGTTTAGACAAAATTTGTTCGATCAACATGAGATTTTAGCGTACAGGTACACCACCGACACCCGACAGTTAACGATTGCCTTTTTCACCCAAATGTGCTTACGTGTTTTTGGCGCCCGTTGACTCTTTCCAAAGTTGATTTTTAACTGAAATATTTCGAATTATACAAATTGATATTTATAACAAAAAATATCTTCGATTATTCAAAATTACAATTATGTATTTGAACTATCAAAAAATTAACAATAGTATCCCGAAACTTCAATTTTCGATTGTAGAAAATTTGCATAGCTTGTTATAAATCATTATTGCTTTAAAATAAAATACCGTTATTTTAGTGCTAACTCATTTTTTAGTATATTTATGCTAAAATCCACCTCTACATCTAACGAGCCATATGATTGCACTTTGGAATATTTTTGTTATTTTTGGATAGTTATTTAATGGTTATTATGCAATTTTTATGAATAAAACAACATCCTCGTAGATGTTAAATCTTAAATGTTGCCGCTTGTAATTGCAATATTTCAATATAATAACAAATTATGGTGTGTTCTCTTGTGATGGAAGGGGTGGGATATATATTTTTTCACTCTCTTTCAATTTTTTTCACATGTTATGTAAGAAAAAAAGATTCTGGACGGGATGGAAAATTTCTAGACAGCTCATTTTCCACTATAATTTTATGATAATATTATCATGGCTTATAAAATTGATGAGATAATATTTTTTCTCATTCTCTATCTTTTCTTAGGATAAATTTGCAATTAAAAAGGAAACAACTTTAGAGCATATGCTCTGTTATTTGAGACAACTAACAATTACTGTTTGTGTTTAAAGGAAGAAACGTTTTATTTTAAGGGTCATGATTTAGGGACATAATGTCTTTACCATAATAGGGATTAATTAGTAATTTTATATTATTTTTTATGTTTGACTAATTTTAAAATTTTGTAGTATTTCATATATAGACTTTTTTACCCTTATCTATTAAGATTATAGTAAGATTTGATTCTTTAATTTGAAAATACAAATCAAATCTA
>JAYDZE010309271.1:0-18538 GCA_034509125.1 Monilaria moniliformis | reverse complement strand
GATTTATGAGCAAAGTACGAAGTACAAACATCCTCATACTAGTTTATTTTACAACTTAGTATATACGATTGTATATTATTACATGTGGGGTTGTGTAATCATTGAATTTATTTATATTTTCAAATATTCTACATACAAGTTGAACTTTTATTTTCCAAATATTCTACATACAAGTTGAACTTTTATTTTCTTGCATCGAGTTGATTGCCTTATATTAATATTAATTTTTACCATAGTTTTTTGTTGTAATTAACAATTTGGCTTGTAATTCGTGCTTATGCTAGATATAATATATGCAATGACATACCAGGGAAATTTGAAGCAATTTGAGGCGTAAAACGACACATTTTGTGCTAATTTTGATTTTTCTTATAAGCTACACTATTTGAAGCTTGAATTTTACTAGTTGAACTCATTCAAGAAAGACAATAGATAGTTTAATCAAGCATGAAAGTGCAAAATAGATTTAATGGGATGTGAGACGGATTTTAATAAAAGCGGTTGGTGTATCGTGAGTGTAGAAATGGACACACTATAAATGTAGTATTAGTAATGATTAAAAAAAACATTATGAGTGAACATGTCGGATGATGTGTTAGAAAGAATAAATGGCTATTTTTAAGGGACATATTGTGAGTGGATAAAGTGGTCGAAGATAATGTCTACAAATGAAAAAAAAACTATTTTTTATGAACAGACCAAAAAGACCAAAAAAAATTATTTTTAATGAACAGAAGGGTTAGTAGATTAAATAATGAATGTGACAGATAAATAAATTAGCCTTATCATTATAAGAAAATAACATGTTTTAGTAAATATATATTGTGTTTTAAAGTAGATAATTCACTTCTTGGGGCTCGAGACCTTAAATAGGCGCATAAATTAAAGTTGAAGTGAACGTAACAAGAAATGTGCCACATTCAAAGATTCAAGTTTCAAATACTAAACTTGACTCTTGGCCTTGATTAGGGCCTTAAATTTGCACTTGAAGATTGCAAAAGAGAGAACATATTATGAAATATTGGACAAGAAAGAATTGAAGGTTTAGAAAGAAGCTCAAGTTAATTAAAGGATTTACTAGTCGTGATCATACAATTTGTCCATGCATTCATAATTAATTTATTAATCCCCTAATTGATGTTTACTTACTTTTGTTGGAAATCTCAGAAAAAGCGTATGTCGATGGAGGATTGGATTTAGTGGCAGATCTAGAACCTGAAAATTGGGGGAATAAAAGAGCGACGCGCTGAAAAACCTCCTTCAGAGAGCTCCTTGTGTTGTTGGAACTCCACGAACTCGGTTGCCATGACTGCAAGCTACTTCATGGCTTGTTCAACCCCTCGCTGAGCTCTTCGCTTCCATGACTCATTTGAGCTCAATTGCCCAAAACAAACAAACAATCTCATTAATGCTCTATAGATTTGGCAAGCGGCGGCCATGGGAGGGGGCAACCAAGACAATTTTTCGACGACATAAGGGAAAATAGACCGTCGCAGTGGAGGGGGGTCGGCCTCCCTTTTCTGCCCCCGCATCTGCCACTAATTGGACCCTCTACTAAAAGCCTAATCCAGTTGAAATAAGAAAACTAGCTCCATAAAAATTGTCTGAAGCTAGATGATGAAATCACACAAGGTGAAACCTACATTTACGTTTTCAGTGATAAAAATGGCAAGAACAAATATTGGGCTGCAACTTGAAAATATGAGGTTAATAACTCTGGAGTGAGAAAAGTAACTGCGGATATAATTACCCGTTCAGTAATTCGTGACTAAAATGCTAGTGATTATTTTTCTATACAAACATTTGAACTGCCCATACAATTTCTTATTACAAGCGACGAGAAATTCGCAACCTACGAGTATAGACAACAGCCGACTGTTACAAAAATGAAGATAAATGTGCATTCCAACTTAGTAGCATATATCACCCTAATCCAAGAAGTAAAATTGACAGCAGGTAACAAAAGATCCACACTGATGCCAAATCTGCAAGATTGAAGTACCTGCACATAGATTTATAAGAGATGCTTCACGTAGAAATAAAAATGAGATGCTAAAGATCAAAGATGAATGAAAGCCCCCATTCACAAAATTGACACAGAAACAACCATCAAAACCATAGCTTTATTTATTAGTTCTTGAAGTTCCTAAAGCAGACGATTGTACAAAATCAGTCGCCAACATCGTTCAGATAAAACTAACATACAGCACACTGACTGGGACGATCACGATTATAACTAACACACAAGCATCCAGTCAATCATAAGTCAGGAGAAGAAACCCAAGAATTTGAGATTTAAGGGTCAAACCATCTCATTTCCACGCATAAGGGGTGTCAACTGGCAATCATTTGGAGGTCGATTCCCTAACTAGGAACTCGTCCGATTCAGTCTCGCTCACCAGTTTTTCCCTCTCCTCAGCCTTCCCTCCACCGACACTCTGTGACCCTGTCAACCTGGCCAAGACCACAAAAGACATCCCTCCAAGAATGTTGTTCAAGCATCTCAAACCGATCACCGAGGTCTTGAAAAGAACAGGGGAGACTCCCTTGGCTAACAAGAACTCAATCCCATTCAAGGTTTGGTATCTGAGATTGCTGCTGACGCCCATGTGAATTGCCCAAGTGATGGCATTCAAAACTGTTGGTGGAGCTTTGTTTGGCGTCTCAAAAGTAGGATCCATCTTCTTCCTCATCTTGATCAACCCATTGGATAGAGCAGTGCCCACCATTCCAGCTGCAAACCCAACAGCTGCAAACAGAGTGCCTTTGTACACAAAAGTCCCCAACCTACTCATCACGCTATAAGCCCCAGGTTCAAACATGTGGCTCGTTGGAGAACTGGCGAAAATGCCAGGCAGAGATACGCTTGCTGAGGACATGGTTGGGGCCAAGAGATACATAAGCACGAAATTCATAATGGAACCAACAACAAGCGTCGAAAACACAAAGTCAAGCTCATTGAGGCCGAAATTCGGGCGTGAAGCCATGTCTCCTAAGCAGCAAGCACTAACACCCACCAACTCTTCCATGAGAACTTTGAAAGGAAACTGCGGATCAGCAGCAACCCTCGATCTCCATCCATTGAGAAAAGCCCCAATAGGTCCAAAACTATCCGATGAAGAAGAATTGGATTCATCGGAATCCCCTCCACCGCTCCACCCTCCATTTCCACCATCACCTCCACCACTACCTCGTCCAACGCCGATATCTCCGCCGCCGCCAGCACATGGTAAATGAAATTTACTTTGTAGATCAAGACACCCCATTAAATTTCCACGGCATTTCAATGAGGGAAACGAGACAGAACTAGCGGAAGTATTATCGGCGAATATTGGGGCAAAACTGGTGAACTCGCGACCACCGCTGGGGCGGCTGTAGTTACCCGCAAGGGGGAAAAAGCGAAGCTGAGCCATCGCCGCCATCTTTTATCACTGACTGCTAAACAGATCAAGCAGATCACTCGTTCTAACCCCAAACTGGTTCTGAAAACAGTAAAAAAAAAAAATCAAATTTCAGATCGCAGGTGACATAAATTAACTACAGAAATCCAGTAAAAAAATTGATGCAGTCAAGATCTTTAACAGAAAAATGCATGCGGACAAACACATAAAGCGGAGATCATCAACTTCGACACCTAAAACCCTAATTTACACAGAAATAAAATCCATTCAAGCTGCACCGAGAATCTGACACTGCACCAGCTTACCCAAAGTGCAAAAGATTTAATAAAACAAATAAAATAAAAACTTACCAAGTGAACATCACAAGCAGAGAGAGAACATATTATGAATCAGACCTAAGCAAACAATCATCAATAATCAATATGTAACGTGCAAAACATGGGAAAAGGGGACCATATGAAACGAAGAATGAAACCTTGTATTACGGTTGTTGAGGTACACTGCATCACTTCTTCAGAGAGGTGAGAGAGTTAAAGGGGGAAGTTGGTCTCACGTATTTATATAGCGGCCGCCAACTATTGGGCCTTCTCACCTAATTCGGCCTTCTCAATGTAAGAATATAAGTGGGCCTATTGGCCCACTATTATTACAAAATTTATGATAAGTGAAGAATTATTACTATAAAAATATTAACTCGCATGTTTATAAATTATTATTATTATTATTATTATTATTATTATTATTATTATTATGGAAAAAGAGAGAATATAATAAATTTTGGACAATTTTCAGTTCGAGTTTTTGACTCTCGTAATGTTAATTATTGCACGCAATATTTCAATATTGCGTGCAGAGTGCATATTGAAAATGTGATGTCAGTTTTCACTTTCATGTTGATCAAAATAACTGAGTTGTCTGAAAAACCGACTAAATCGTACAACGTTAATCAAGATTTTTATGTCGATTTTTAGGTTTTTGCATTTATTATTTTTTTGAAAAAAAAGGCAATTTTACTACTAATCAACAATCATATATCATAGCAATACAAAGCCTAACACGTTATTCTATATGCTCTTTATGATATTTATAAAACCAAACATCAATCGTCCAAGTATTCAATATCTATCTACACGATCACACTAATAGAAACAAACAAATAAAGAGTGGGATGTAGTTTCATTTTACTCCATTCGTCCATTAAAAATAGTTCAGTTTTTCCATTTTAGTCCTTCTACCAAAATCAGTCTCATTATATTTTTAAAATATTTCTCACAACTCTACGTCAATTATTTTTTTCTCTCCAACCAATTTTCCCCCATCTCCCTCTTACTTTACCAATTACGCATTAAAACTTGTACCGTGCACTAATAAGACTATTTTTAGTGGACGAAAAAAGTATTTCTTTTTCATATTAGATTAAGTCATAAAAGACAAACCTAATATTTGACTGGAATTTCTATAGTTGTTGGTTCCACACGAAATTAGTAGTTCGATTGTTGGAATTTGCAACACGACACGAGATTCTTTGTCAGTGCCGTGCTTCGTAAGAATAAAAAGATGATATCACATTCAATTTTCTTTTATGAGTTGGTATTACATACATCTGGTTTAAAGAATGTTACTTTAATTAACTTGAGGAATGTTACTTTAAAGAATACAAAAAATTGATAAAATATAAGATTAAGTACTTGGAAAATAAGGTGGTCGAACAAATTCAGATTTAATCCATCCATCCAAATAAATAGTTAATTAAGTTAAATTAATTTTTTTAATTCATTCTATCATTTAAAATAAAGGCTCTCTTAATAGTTATTCCGCTTGAGCGGTACTCCTATGCGCGTTTGTGACCCGGCCCAACCCGGTTCAACTATTTTTTTTAAAGTAGTAACTTTTATTCATTAAAACAAAAATATTTTATAAGAACAACAAATATTTTTGCAACAATCACTTTTAATCACAAAAGTATCACTTTTATGTGGAACATATTGTAATTTTATTGATAAGAACAATCACTTGTATTTACAAGAACAATTACTTTTATTCATTTTAACACAATCACTTTCAATTATAAGAATAATCACTTTTAATAAAGTAACTCTTATGTACAAGAACAATAATTTTTTCATATAGATCATGGTGAGGGAGAGCTCACACAAGTTTTTGTCTAATTTTTTTTTTATTTTCATTCTATTTTTATTTCATAATTTTTTGGGTTTTATTTTATTTTCTTTATTTCTTTTTTTATTCTATTTTTTAGTTTTTTTTTTCTTTCCTTTATGTGTGCAAAAATTTAATGTTTGATTTTCGGATAAGTAAAATAATAATTTTGACTATGGAAGTATTTATGGAAATGTTTATAGTACATATTCTTTGTAAAAAGTTAAAAACTAAGGATTTGGAGTCACATAAATAGTTCATATAAATACAATACCTAAATATAAATTTTCATAGTTAATAATTTTACTCGACTTATCTTAATATTATCTTTAAAACATTTAAAAATTATTTGATAATTATAATTATCATTATACCTTATAAATATTATAAGATTTTAAATGTCATGTCCGTGCATGGTGCGTGTGGCGTACCATTCAACATAATTTTCTTTTTAGGCGAAAATAGCAGTATGTAAATTGGATTGCATCTTGTAACTTCCACATCCCAAAATTAATGGCATATGATATTGTGTTATATTGTTTATATCATATATAAACTGCATTGAACGTCAGCCAAATAAATTGGTGTTGAACAATACAAATCTAGCAGGAGGGGAAGCAGAAAGATGAAATAAACTATGAGTGTCACATACCAAATTAACCTTGATGGGCTATATATAGTATATACTTGTATCTTGACATTAAAATAACTGCATATTTACATACTGCCATGTTGAGATAAATGAATCTTTACATGCGTCACACATTGTAAGGCAGCAAGCAATAGCTTCTAATTCTGCAAAACGAAGATAGAAGTATGAACTAATACAGATAGGAGCTTACCAACTAGCACAAGTTCAACTTTCTGCAAGCTAACGATGCCCACGGGTTCAAAAGGCGCAACGAAGTATAAGTCCTTCCTCAGCAAGGTGCACCAAATGAGTCTAGTCAAAAGCAGAAGGTGGGAAGGCTGTGATGTGGGAGAATTGGACCTTCATGAGCACAAACTTTTCAACAGTCAGAGCCCATATAGTAAATTTACAAGATAAAAACATATATGAACTTTAACAATTGTGATTTCAAAGATCCAACAACCATATGGCTTAATGTCATCAAAATCAACAAACCAAAATATCCCAAGACCTCGGAAGCAATACAATTTCCACCATCCAGCAATGTGACTCAATACATGCCATGCTCACCTTGTAACGTGGAAAGCAACCTTCGGAAACTCATGTGTAATAATGGATGACACATTAAACATCTATAACGGATTAAGAACAGAAGAAATGCCATAAAATCCAGAAGGCCTAATAGAAATGATAACCTTTTGGTTTCTTTAAATTTGACCTGGCCCGTATTCACAAAAAAATCATGTATTCTAGTCCTAGAAGCAGAAACAGGAGATTCTGCTCATGGTGTTAAAGCTGATTTCACAGTTTCCTCGATAAGGTTTCCCTTAAAATCAAAACACAAATTAAACTCAAACTTACCATAAATTTAACAAACCTCGAAAAGTCCTATTTTTATTAAAACTTCTTGATATTAATGTTGGAGCAAAGAAGAATAACAAAAAGAGAGGAATTAGCCATGGGTTTAAGTTCTAACAGGAGACAAATTTCCACATTCTCTAACTTAGCTAATTTAATAATAATTTAAAATATATATATTTAATATATGAAACTACTGAAATACTCCTAAAAAAAATTCAACCCCACCTTACCATGTAGCTCCGCCAATGCTCACAGCAACAAGTACATCCGAATTGACAGGTATGGGATGCTAAATAGCCTTTAAGCTAAAGAATCAAACCATGCAAATACAGTCGGATTAGTCGCTTGAAATGAGTAACGAGGACTCTAGCTAAAGCTAGATACAATTTATCTAACACCCTTATTAGCCCAGCCTCTACCTAAAGCCTGATGAAGTCAAGTTAAATTAATCAGCAAATTCTTCATACCATAAATTTAGGGTATCCTAGCATTTCTAACAATAAAAGATATCCAAATTAGAAACCCTCAAAAGAGAGTCCCATTATGTGATGATGAAAAATGTAACAAACGCATCAACGCAATTGGACCAGAACATAAAACCTGTACAAAACTTCAAATGTCGTCTGTGACATGCAAGCATTATACCTAGTGGACTTCAGAAGAAGCATAAATTTTCAGTTGAATATAGTGAAGTGCACTAGTGCAGAAGTTGCCACAAGACCATTAAGTAAAACTATATAAATCAACAAGAATGGCTCTACATAGTTTGATTGTCATGTTAAAAAGTGAACTTAACTATAGGCCTCTATAAGCAGTTACCTCAAAATGAATACAATAGCCTATCTCCTATTCCATACATCACCACTGACCTTGATCACCAAGATATGCACTTCATATTCCATGGAAACACAGGATGGTTACAAAACCAGCATACTATCATCAAAGCCTTCACGTCTGCAAGAGGTTAGAAACTGTAGCAACAGCGAAAACTGATGTAAGATGTAAGTCCATGAAAAAAACTCGATATGTTATGACATGACGCCCTCATAGGTGAAAGACTATTAACACCTGAGCCAGTATAACAGTGCTAATTTAGGAAAAAACATGATTTTATTGGAATATAAAATTTATGTACAGGGGACATTGTTCCTGATCTGTAATTGCTACAACAAAAGTAGTGTTTACTAAGACCGTACAACTGAGATGTGGGCTTATATGTCGAACAAAAAGATCTTTACAGTCAAGTAGTCAACTGTCAACAGCTTGATTACGAACATAATCCTTAAGTAGGAAAAATAGAAACTCCATAATCACTCAACTGAGCTTATGGTCCAGACAATGGCATGAACTCAACTGTCATTGGCCAACTCATGGCAACTTTTCTTTCTTTTTTCTTTCTGTAATTGTATACAAGGGCACAGGAATTTACAACATTGAGTTCTCAAACCATCATATTCAACTCTGTCAGGTCATCCATTGGGATTCCAAGGCCACCAATACAATCATTATCATGTAACCCGTCGTCCTCAATATTCATCAACCATGATCCTAGGTCCTCTCCATGACCACCTAGATCATCAGTAACACCTAAATCACCCATATCAGGCAGTTGCAGTCCAGATAAATCAATTGGTTCCTCCAGCATGTCATTGGAATAGTTGTTATTATCCTTGCCAAAATTACTGCAGCTATTCTCACTTGATTTAAGCGTTGCTGAGAATATTCCTTTTGCTTGTTCTCCCATATTTCCCAGAGAACAATTGACTGAAGCAGACAAATGAGCGGTTTTCTGCTTGGGTCTTGCCTTGAACTTTCTATCACCTTTGACAGAGGCTGATACAGTGCGGCTAATTTTTGTAGTTCCATTTTTGGAGAAGCTCTCTCTGTTGTTTCCTTTTCCCTCTCTGTCCCTCTCACTTCTTTTTCCTTTTGCACTGCACGAGAGAGAACCACCAAGGCCAGTGCTGATAATCCCACCTACATTATCAAGTAACACTTCCCTCCTTTTCACTCTATTTGACCAGATGTCTTCTTTACCAGTAACTTGTTCAGAACCCAGATTATTTGATGGGAATACTTCAGAAGAATATGGATCCTGATTGTTTGAACAAGGGCTCTGCTGTGTGCCCAGATGAGCTGAGAACACCACAAAACAAGAGTATTCATAAAGAGAGAAGCTCTTACTTTAAGGGAAGACGAGTATTTGTGAGGAATAACACAATTAAATATTTATAAGCATCCTGCAATTTTATCTGGCATTTACCTGAAGTTCTAGCTTCGACAGAGCATCCAGCTGCTCCAAGATGCAGTTTTCCAGACTCATTATCAGTGCTGGAGTTCAAAGTTTGTCCATCAACAAGGCGGGATACACCAGAAAGGAAAATGTCCTTATACAGAGGATCATCAAAGCAGCTCTTTCCTGTCTCCTCAAATTCCCTGTACCGTTCCATAGTCCGCTTAACAAAAGCTAAGGCTGCTTGCATGGCCATTTTACCACTGGCACTTTTCATCCCATGGGCATTAGGTCCACAGCAACTCTGTAGGGAAGAGATAGTTAAGATAACAAATTAAGCTATAGCAGAAGTAGATGCCAGTGGTATTAGATTGAATTTTGAAGCAGACTGAGACAGAACCAACTTAAAAGAGACAGAGACAAAAAAATGTAGAGGCAACTGTGATACGGATCGTTCCCTATCCCCTGCAGATTAGTATTAGTTAATTACTGTTCTTTATTAGTATTTGTTTCATAAAAAGAGTCTTGTTATTAGTAGTCTTAGAGAGAGTTGGTTTAGGAGTCTTTATTTAGTTAGGAGTTTTAACCCAGTTGGAGTTTGTCAGTAGTCTTATAAATAGGGCATTGTTCCCTACATTTGAACCATTGAATGGGGGAAGAAATATAAGTCTTCAGTTCGGTAAATTGTTGTAGTCCTTTTCGAAGGTGTGTGCCCTTTTCGGAGGTGTGACTTCTTAGTCTTAAGAAGAGTTATTGTTATTTTCTTTTCGTTTGTTATCTTCCTTCTTCCTGTCCGTTTCTTCAGCCTCTACCGCATTCTTCTCTATCAATTGGTGCAGTGAACGATGATGGACAACAAAACAATGATGCTCGTTTCGCGGCTTTAGAGAAGGCGGCTGAGATACCAGCAGCACGCGCAGCGACGAGCGAGACGATCAGGGAGCAATTTTCAGCCCTTGCCAAACGCTACGATGTCCAGGTGCTTCCTGCCCCTCAGGTCATGGAGGGGTTTTTGCTCATTGCCAAACGCTACGGTGTCAAGGTGCTTCCAGCCCCTCCGGTATTCGGGAAGTCCACGGCCAGTCCGTCGTCCGTGGAGACGAACAGAAAATAATAGATAACTCTTCTTAAGACCAAGAAGCCACACCTCCGAAAAGCGCTACAACAATTTGCTCAACTTAAAACTTATATTTCTTCCCCATTTAAATGTAGGAAATAAGGCCCCATTTATAAGACTACTGACTGACTCCAACTGGAATAAAACTTCTAATTTAATAAAGACTCCTAAACCAACTCTAACACTAACTCTAAGACTCTACTAATAACAAGACTCTTTAATGAAACAGATACTAATAAAGAACAATAATTAACTAATACTAATCTGCAAGGGATAGGGAACGATCAATATCAAACTGGTACTATGATTTGCTTTCCATAAGATCGATAGTCATGAGCCGTTTCATTTTCCTCTCTTTTTTGGTTTCTTCTTTGTATTTTCACACAAATGATTCTGTGGATTTCAGAGATAGAGAACATAAACCATTAGATTGCTTTTGCTTGTTTCTTTTTACATACAAAATGGTATGTTTAGCTTCCTCTTTTATTATATACTTTTTCCTTTTCTTATCTTTCAATCTGAGTGAAGCAATGCTCATGTATTAGAGCACCCGACATGATTTACATATGCAGATAGTCAAATTTTTACATACAAAAGCTTTTCAAAAAATTATGAATCCTGAGTACCTGGTGCTTAGAGCCTCTCCCAAAACAAAGATTTATTAAGAACCTTTGGTGAAAAATAAAGTTCTCAGGTTTCTCTCAGTCTGTTGGTAAGAAATTCATATTGAAAGTATTACTAATAAGGACAAGATATAGCATTATTGTTTTTGATACTAACAAATAGTCAATAGTCAATAGTCAATAGTCAATTGGTTGTCTAAAATGAATCCTTACATCAATATATTATAAGGATGATAGATGAAGAATGAGATGATAGTGATGCTTACCATGTACTTCTGATAGGCCATTCCCACAAGTTTGTTAAGAGCATGCACTTCAAATTCCCTACAGCAAATGAAGGTACTTATATTATTATCAGGCAAGATAGGTTGTCTGGATGTCATATTGCTTAAAAAGACAAACAAAATCCTTACTTCTGCTGAAGCTCTTTAGCATCAGTAGCAGAACAGAGAAGTTTGCCAAGCAAGCTCTTCTTCCGTGAAACCTAGTTTTGGTTCAACAATAAGAAGGATTATTAAAATAAAAAATTCAGAAGGTTCGCAAAGGAAACTAAAAAATATACAGAAGAATCTGAACTTAACAGTAATCCTAATTCCTGATCTACATTAAGCATAATTAAAATAAAAAAGTTTTCTCTTAGAGGTTTCAAGATTAACCCAATACAATAACTCAAATGCCAGTTTCGAATAAATATTAGAAAGAGCCTTTTTTGAGAAGCTACACCAAAGTTCCTCAAAATTCAAATTTTGTGCCTGGTTGAAGATCATAATCAAGATTCCAGATATAGTAGCACAAGAACGGAATATTCCCCCAGCCTTTCTTCTACTTCCTTTCAAAGAAATTTATCTGTCCCTAAGTCCCTTTATTTGATTTTCTTTCACCACACACATACGCACAGATGAGAATGATGGAAGTGCAGGTATCACAGAATTTTAACTGGCATTTCTCTTAGTACGTGGACCAAATCTGGAAAATTTAGCTTTACGTTACATTTTCCTAATACGAAACTATGTACGAATAAATAGATTACCAAACAAATATAGGAAAAGAATATATACTGAAAATAATTCCATAAGCAAAGCCAAACCCTTCTCAATTTGTCAAAGTTTCATACTTAAACATGTGTTACCTGTTCCTGGTACTTCTTATCCAACTTAGTGATATCTTCACTTATTTCATCTCCACTCTGTGCCACATGCGACTGATCAGAAGAGTATATTAACAACTTAATTTAAGGCTTCAACAGCAAGAGAGAATAGAAGCGTGTGGAGTAGATCTAAAACCTTAAAGAGAGAAGACCTAACATACCACTAAATCTGGGTAGATTCCTATTCTGTGAATCTCCATGATTAATCTTTCATTTAGTGACATATTTTGATACTGATACTCGGAGCATATTGTGCTAGGTATCGACTGGCCAGTGTGTAAACCATTTTGTAAATGATCGCAGCTTGGGAAACCCGTTCCAGGAATTGACATAATGTTCTGCTCCAGTTCGTAAAATGATCTTCCATTAGGACATCCAGAAGGGTCACAACTTGGTGACATGTGAGAGCCGAAAGTATCTGATCCCAGATCTTTTTCAATCTCAAATGAAGATTCATGCACATCATATTTGAGGTCATCTTCTTCTTCAGGAATCAAAGCTGCAATAATTCTCTGGTACATAGAAATCTCATCCGGCTTCTTCATTCCAGGAGCCACATGCTCAGGGCTAAGTTTCACACTTCTTGCTTCAATCTCGCCTCTCCCAAATTCGTTCGAGCCATAGTCAGGTGGTGAAATGCAGCTAACTGTATCAAGAGGAACTGGAGCGGGCGTGTCCACAGCTGTACCAGAATTAATCTGGAAGGAACAAAAATTACAAAGAAGACTTCAGCACACGGCGATGCAACTAAGCGTAGAAGAATTGCATCAAACTGAGCTTCAATCATCAGTACATGTAGAGCATCATTCAAGTCTTCATTCTTATATACTTGCACAAAGTACAGCTTGACATTCATAGTGTGTGTATAGAAGGTGCATTTGTACAGGAGTACTGTCGCATTAGGGAGCATTCATAAAGTTCAATATAGAGTATATTTAACGGACTTTGATGATAATTGTAGGAGCTACAACCCCAACTTTTATCGCTAACGAGGACAAACAGACTCCAGATGAAAAGGGTAACTATAAATCAAATAGTATACCAAATAACATAAATATTAGCATCAATAATACATCAATGCAGACAGAAGTCTCAAATTTGTGAAAAAAACTGAAGATGCCAACCAAGCATCAAAAGGAGACCTAAACTGGGTTTGCAAACTCTAGCATGCTCTAGGTGAACCACGGTCTTAATAAGTACTTATTATAGCTTTTCCTGTTTGATAGAGAATCAACACATGAATCTTATGTATCACAATATACTTAGTAATTTGTTAACGAGGTATTGTTCACTTCATGTATCCTTTTGCCAAACGCAAACAAAATACTGAAAGCAAGCTAGACTAGTAGCGAATTTTATTAGAAAAAGATCAAACAAATCGAGAAAAGGGTATAATTTGAAAATGTGAAGTATAGCGAATCTGCAAAGAATTACTCCCTCCGTCCACAAAAAATTTCCACAATTTCCTTTACGGTCCGTCCACAAAATATTTGCCACTTTCCATTTATTGTAGTAGGATCCGCACAACTAACAATATCCACCACACATTGGGACCCTTACTCCACTCACACATTACCAACTATTTTATTAAAACCCGTGCCGTCCACAATGTGGCAAATATCTTGTGGACGGAGGGAGTATAGAATCTTTTATAGTAATATACAGAGAAGTATCAGTAAAGAAATGATTTGATAGATAGTAAAGAAGGGGAGGGAATAAAAACCAATTTCATAGATGGAAGGTCCATAACTAAAACAACCAAATGGGTAAGATTAGTTACACATTAGTTAGCATGGGATACAGTACTAATGCAATTTTATACAAATTTACTCCACTGGATTTTCGCAATCCAAAGACTACATATCATGACTAGCAAACAGTTAAGTCCATGGGTAAAATGTGGAAGTAACTCTTGTATCTTCAATCAACAACAATATGTCTCTCAGTAAGAATAACAAAAATTAAGATAACAGACAAAATACTTTCCCCAAAACCAACCACTCTCATATGTACAGCTATTACAAGATACTTTACATGTGGCAGCACTAACATATATCACAAGTCATTTAATCAAAATTCATGAGTGCTGGAATTTTGAAATTAATAGGTATGTTACACAAATAGACTTCACCTGATCTTTCAAATAGGATATATTCACATCAGTGATAAAATGAAATAAAAGCTCCATCTTCTTCCAGAATGGGCTAGAGAGGGCTTGGGCTGCATCCAATAATACGTATTATTGCCAGGAGAAAGTTATACAGTATGAGAGAGAATTAGAACCTCAAAACGAATAATACCAGTGTTTGTAACAGCATTTGCAGCAGCCAAAAGCTCTTCATGACCATCATCAGCACCAACTTTATCAACATATATACAAGTTATCAAAAAAGGCAAATAAACATTGGGACAGAAAGAGCAAATGTCATCATATGCATTCTGAAATTAATTAATTACCAAGGAAATCTGCTCCTGTATTGATGGTAATATGCTTTTGCCGTGTATAAGCCTTCCTATCAGAAAGTTTTCTTGTAGGTGGCCTCCCTGCTCTGCTGCACAAAAGATTTCACAATGTCAATAAACATTTCTTGTACTGATAGATAGTTCTAGTTCACATCATCAAGAAGAGCCACACCAAGAAAAGAAAAAAGCACAAAACCCAAGACCCAAAAAAAGTAAAGAAAAAATTATCAGCTTTAAACCTTTCAGTCTTGTCAAGACCAAGTCTAGAACTTCTAATTTGTTTACTGGTTCCCACATTCCCAAGCTTTTCCACTGACAAAGGCAAGAGGGACCTAGAGGAAGTAAATCCTCGACCAGTTCTGCCTTGCCTCCTAACACCATCTCCGCGGTCGTCTGTATTGACTGCCTTATTTTTCCTTGGTGGTAGCAACAGAGCTGAGATTTTCTGGACATTCTGAAAACTTTTCTCATCTAGCTCATCACACTTCTTATTCTTGTTTCTTGACTTGATTTCAGCAGCACCTGATCCCTCACTTTCAGATAATGCAGCTGGAGAGATATTGTCACCTTTTATTTTGGCTTGCTTAGGAGAATGGGCAGGAAAACGTCTCTCATTTACAATCATGTCAGATGCAGCATCCATAACAGGGTCCTCGTCATTTCCAGAAACAACTGGTAATAAACTAGTTCTTCTTGCAGTCCGAGAAATCTTTTGTGGCCTCTGAGCCCAATTGGCAACAGGAGAGGAAGACCGAGCAGAAGGGGTCCGCTTACGACTGTTGGCCCCAAGGCCACCAGTAACCTTGTTTGCGCAGTTAGAAAGATCCCAATCATTAGATGATACAGACCGTTGCACTGCTTGAGACATCTTAGAGACACCACCAACTAAACCTGAGCGTGGGGCCCGTACATTAGCATTCAATTTTGAGCCCGAAGTAGGTCTACTGCAACTGATATCTTCTCGTGAATTTGCCCTTTAAATGGTTGAAAAGAAAAAAATATTACAAAATAGGATTATAGGAAAGAAAGCAGAGAAAATAAGGTGAAGCAACAGAAAACATAAAATATTTCATGCACGTGGCCTAAGAGAATTCCCCCACCCCGCACTAACTCATGGTATGTACTGAGATTTACTTAGCCGAATTGGCTGGCTTTGACCAACATTGATTCCCCAAATAGCAAGGTAAAACCTGCTCCTTCTCCACTAAAGCCGAAATTAGCTTAAGCAACCCATTAAAGCCTGATCCAGGTCAAAAGTATGGCCTGACATCATACACCTCTTGAGACATAATTCATATATTATCTCCAGCATGAGCTCAAGTAACGCAATAATAAGCCCCAATATCCAAGACCGAAAACCCAAAAGGAGTATTTGTGGCCATGATATTATATTTGACAGCTTTTATCCGGTCATCTTGTTCTATGCATCTTCCTTAGGATTAAATTGTTTCATTTCACCGAAATGAGACTATAAAAGGCATCTTGGATTAGTTATTATTTAACCACTATAGTAACTTGACAGCCAGGCCTCTAGGGCTTCACAGAAAACAAAAATTTATACCCAAGCTTCATCATAGGAAAGGCAGCTCGTATTTCCATTTCAAGAAGAAGATGCACGAATTTATTAATCCTGTAATAGTAAGATACTAAGCAGCGGTGAATGTCTCGAGCAATCTGTTCCAACTCAACAAGTGAAATGATTTTCAGAATTTTTACTCACTATGAAAAAAAAAACAACCACCCTCACAAGGTGTGTTCTTTCAAACTGTAAAAACAGGTCTTTCGACAGTATGAAGACAAAAACCGTATAGATTTGTAGGATTGTTTAATTACATAATTCTCTGAAACTAATTATGGAAAGTGAAATAAATGTATTTCCATACTTGTTTACGGCTTTCAGGTTCACCCTTTCTTTCTCTTGACCGTTAGGACGCTCTCTCCTCTCATGGAGAACAGAACTGTTCTCAGAATCAGTCCGAGACATAGATGACCGCATGCCTGAACTGGTCTGGGAGGTAGCCTCACTTTTACCTAGCCCTACGCATCCATTAGCAGCACCAGATCTGTGTGAAGATGTATATTTAAGTTAATAGGGATGAAAAAAGCCATACTCAGTAAAATTCACATCAGCAACAGTAAATCTTTTTCACCAAGGAACTAAGATAATAGAGAACAGAAGAAACTGAAGGAAAAAGAAAATACTAGATATTTTGTGATCAGTTATTAATCCTCCTTGGAAGACATTCATATCAAGAAAGTAGATAAAAACCTTTCCCTTTATTGTTATGTAACACTACTACTTAATGTTATTACTGCATATGGTGAAAATAAAAAAAATAAAAAAAATAAAGAAAAGGATAGGACATGAAGATAAACATTAGCAGGCAACATAATGGGAATAAACCATGGAAAGATCTTGGCTTGTTATCTGATAACAAGATTCCCATTCAGATACATTAAAGGTTAAAAGACATAAAATCCTTTAATTTCTTTATCTACACCCAGCTTACAATTATCAGTGCACATAGAGCATGAAACATCATATATATGATATTAATGGCCAATTCATGCGCTGAAAGCATAAGCTGATAGGCTCTCAAAGCCAGCTGTCCCTTTTTAAGCAGGATAGTCTCACCTAATTAATATGCATATTGATATAAAGAAAAGAACGTTGGACAGAACATCAAAAAATAGGACAACTCGTTAATCTACATGAAGAAAATAGAAACAATATTGATTATGCACCTTATATCTATACAACAAAAATGAAAATATGTTATGTCAAGTCAAACATTTTATGTTTTCTCTCTGATTCATTGCAGAATCAGATGAGTATGAATAGCTCGAGAATGGATGATTTCTCCAGCTAAAATGACAAGTAGAAAGGGAACTTATTGATCATAAGAGTTGCGTATAACATCCACCAGACAGACAATGAAGTGCAAAAACTTTGGAAACACATTTTGTTATTACAGCAGTATCATTGACAACAGAACTGTGTAGCAGCATACCTGAAGCCATAGGCATCAGCCACCCTTGAACGGGCCTCAGGAATTAGACGCGGATGTGTTCCTTGTTTAGGTTCCCTATAACCATCAACTGCTTTTGTCATCATTGAACTAGCAGCATTGTCTATCTTTATACCTGTGCGCTTTTTCTTCATTTTGGAATTCTCCCAACCATCAACAGCAATGGATATAGTTTGATCCTCACCCTGAACTGAATTAGAACTAGAGATTCTTACTGCATCCCTGTCCTTATCCACAGTCGCAGGAGGTCTTGCAAGGATATTGGCACGTGCATCCATCTAATTGTAAGGAAGTATAAAGTCAGACCTCCAATAAAATGGTTTCAATTATCAATTTTAATCAAGTACGAATGAAAGTCCAACATCAATTCATGACAAGAATATTGTGGATAAACAAAAAACAATTAATACCAGATTACCAGGTAGGCAAGAAAAAGTCCAAATTTGACAGAAGCATGCAGGTCATTCAATATATGTATTGAGTTTTCTCCTTCAAAATATTAAGCATAAAAAATATAAGATAAGAAATAGGCATCATGATTTCTTTTTTAAGAAAAACATAGCATTCTCTTCAGAAATTGCACAGAGAAACAAAAGAAGAAAAGAACAAATAAAGACAATGGGAAAGAAAGAAAGAAATGACCACAAACCCTAGCATCAGCCATAGAAGTTCGACTGCGCTTGCTTGGAATGGTATTCTTTGTCCTTTCTTCCAACTTTTGTTGCTCCAGCTCAAAACCACTTGAAGTTTGCGATCCCATTTTCCCAACACCCGCTCCAGATGCTGAACGATCAATCGCCAACAATGTGTTGGATCGATCATTAGACAAGGCATCCAGCCGGGATCTCTTTCTCGATGGAATAGCAGGGAAACACT
>JAYDZE010309160.1:0-18541 GCA_034509125.1 Monilaria moniliformis | reverse complement strand
AAAAAAAAAAAAAAAAAAAAAAAAACAAACAAAAAAAACAAGAAAAAAAGTATATATTTTAAATATATATATATATATATATCTATATATATATATATATATATATATATAATTATATACATATATTTAGTTATTATTATATATATAATACTAAATAAAAATTCGATTTTTCGGTTTATAGTATATCCGAACTGAACCGAACCGAAAAACAGAAATTTGCCAAAAACTAAAACCGAACAAACCAAACCAAAATTCGAAAAAAATCAAACCAAATTTTAAATTTCGATTTGGTTTGATTCGGATTTCGGGTATTTTGCACACCCCTACTAAAAATACACAAAGATTCGATGTAGTCCGCTATAGAAGAGAAAAATTTGTGAAGTGCAAATTGGGAACTAGCTACAAACTTATTTCGTAAGTTATATAAAATATCTAGTAGAGATATAGATATGTTAGAAAAATTCCCAACCACAAACTCGACTTATAAAGTGTGGATGAATTTTGTATTGACAGCGGTTCCTTAACTATGATCTCATCTGCCGCACAATATAAATCGGATTATGATAGAACGTGACTATTTCATTTTTTTGTTTTTTTTTTCTTTTGTTCTTCCAAAATAAGACCAAATAGATACACCTTTCTTTCTTATACCTTTATTAACACTTGTACTTTTTAAATATATCATCAAGCAGACATATCGACTGTGATAAACTTGTACATGTTGGCCACTATTTCAGTTATATGCTATATTATGAGACATGAGACACGGTACTTACTATATAGTAAGTCAAGAAAAGAATTTAGAATTATAGGAAATAATTTCTAACGAATAGTTGTAAGCAGAGTATATGCCTGAATAAATCATTATGCCAAGCATAATGAGAAAAGTAATTAACTAGGCATGCAAAAGTACGAGATAATTGTGCAATTATTAAAGTGGGATATTCTACATTGATATCAATAATTTTACCAATAATATAGGGGCATTTGCATGGAATCCTAATCCAGAATCATATGCTTGCCTTTTATAAATATTGTTGTTGACACTAGGAAGTTTAATATAATATATAGGGGTGTGTTAAAGTGAGAACACCTTGTTAATGCACAACTAAAAACTAATCTAAGCCCTAATATTTGGATGGCCATCATTTAAGAAAATCGTGTATCATTATAAAAGCATTAACAAATCATTATAGGGGTATAATTGTCACACGGAAATATTTATTTTCGGATGTTAGCAAAATTCTTGGAATGTGTCCATTTTTCCGCAATTTGTGTTGTAATGATATACATCAAATGCTATGATGGTTTACATTCAACGTTGTGATGATGTAGATTCAATGTTAAAATGGTCAAACTAATTAAATTCAAAAATGCATTAATTAAGGTAGTTGCGTGACAATAGACACGTAATCTCCTAAATCAACTCCAATTAATATCATTATACCTAAAAATCCGCAAGTTACCATAACCACATTATTAGTGGAAGTATCACATCCCATAAAAATAGGAAACAAATATATAGACAATATATACGATGTTATTTATGGTTTATGAAGATTAATTATACGAAATTAGATAGACAATATATGATGATATCTTAACTGAATAATGATATTTTCTATATAATATGATGATAAATTAGGACAAAATTATTTTGACTGCTTGTAATGATTATATTTATGATATATAATGATATTATAAGGTTCTTATGATAATTAATTATAAACTATGTAATGATATGCATTTTATTAAATAACTGCAGATTTGAGCACATACTGTCGTTACTGTATTAGTACCAAACTTTTGATATATTACCTTATGTTCTATATCATTATATAAAAAATAATTAAATGTTTGAACGACAACAATAAGCATATAAACATAACGTAATATGAATGTCATTACGCACCATATTAGATGTCATTATAACGTTTCTGGATCCTCATTATTTCAAAAACCTGATCAGGGCATATCCGAGAAGATTATGGATAAGATTGTTTATCCTAAAAAATAGGAATATACTTACCACATGAATTGTTTATCCTTAAAAAGAGGAACATCATTACCACACGATTTCTACTTAATTTATGCAATTACCCTTTTGTATTTAATTAATCTCTTAATTAATGCCATGTGTCGACACGTGACATATTTCATAACCATCAGATTCGTCATATTAATGAACATGATTAAGTTTTGGTTATGCATTAAGATGTAGTTCATATTTGAATACAACTCTCTCTCTCTCTCTCTCTCTCTCTATATATATATATAATATATATATATATATCATAGTAAAATGTTATTTTTGAAAACTCTTAGGACAGTTTAGTGATATGACGTATAGTTTTGAAGCCAAATGTTTGGAGTTTAAATTGTATTTTCTATTAGTTCGAGTTTGTTGCACCTTTTGTGAGTTTTGAGCTTTTCATATGTTAGTTTGCAGGTTATTGCATAAAAATATAATTTATATGATGCGGGCTGACAATAGAAGCTGTGATTTATGATAAAAAAAATGTTGTCATTTAAACCATCAACTATATATATTACTTAAAATAAATCAGTCGTTTACATAAAGTTTATTCATCTTTTTGTGGACGGCTTGCACGATAAATATAACGCCATCCAAAATAACTTCTTTTTCTCTTCTAAAAGAAGAAATTGTATTCATAAATATTTGGTGGGGTAATTATTATATTAAACTTCAAGCATTTTTCGCTTTATTAATTTTATCATGAATTATTGAAAATATTTTTTTACAAAAATATTACTTTAAATCTCACACTATCAATGTGTGCAACGTAAGTTTTACAAAATTGATAAATATTACTTTAAATCTCAAATTATTTCCAACTATCAATTATATCATGAATTATAGGAAATATTTTTTAAACCACAAAGTATCGATTTTGCATCAATTGTACCTTACGTTCATTTTTTGGCTCCACAAAAAAGATTGATGTGGTATGCTGGACTACCATAATGTGTCCAACAATTTTGTAAAAATGACATTGTTTTTGCATGTAAGTTTTTTAAATAATTGTTAAGTACATCGTGACAATACGATATGCAACCTTTGATACAATTAATACACAATCCATAGTTTGTGGTTATAAAATATTTTGGATAGTTCAGGATAAAATTGGTAATAATAGTTTGGGGTTCAAAGTGATATTTATCATTTTTTGTTCAAACTTATGTGGCATATACCATGACAATCCGGCGATCCATGTCAATATTTCGGTCCAAAAAATGGACACTGGTTACAATTGATACAAAATCAATAGTTCCATATTAAAAAAAAAATCAATTCTGGTAATTCATGATATAATTGATAAAGTGGAAACAATTTGGAGTTCAAAGTGATAATCACCCTATTTGATGTGATAAATTGATGAGAGGTACACTTCTCGATAATCGCTTTGAATTTTGAATTACCTTTTATACATCTTTCTTGATTTGTGGGATCTCTGCAGATCTTCTCTGATATACGAAGTCAAACACTCAACGTGTAAGTTGACTTCGTGTTGCTTCAGCAGGTCCGAGCTAGGGCGGACGTCATGCTCCATCTTTCTTCAATAGCGTCACTTTGTTGATCTTCAGTAGCTCCAGATTTAAGTACTTTTCTTCATGTGCTTACGGTAATATGTATCTTCTTACTGTTGATCTTCTACTGCTAAACCTATACTTAGTAGAATGTTCCCTAACATGTGAGTAGTACTAGGTTTATAAAATGACAATCATCAATGTTTTGATATCTAATTATAATTGATTATTTATTTAGTAATTTTTCCAACACTAGAAGTAAAATTCTCAATCAACATTAACCGCCGCACCGATCATTCGGGGGGAGGCGGTATGTCAAATAAACGAGCCCAAAATAATGTATCCACATCACATTTTAGATAGTTGTGCCAAAATATAAAATAAATAAGAGTGTTAAACTTGCAAAACATTGAAAAGTGATATTTTGATTGTAACATTGTCCCCTAAAAAATTGTAACAGTTCATGTTCAAAATCCATTCAAGGATATTGAAGTGGTCATATTCCTCTGCGTGTAAAGACTAAACTAAAGATGTTATCTACCACTATTTCTCTTTCCCAAAAAAAAATTAGCAGGTTGAAAGTCATGTTAAAATTGTATAAATGAGTATATGTTGAGTTAAATACAACAATTAACCCAAAATATTATATTGATGTATTTCAGTGATATTTATATATTTATGATGCGTTCTCTTTAGCTGTAAATTAAATGAGAAAATGAGAGATACGAAAATATAGATTTTTCTATCACGTCACTTATTTTTTATAACATTTTTTAGGATTAGTAATACCCTATGATTTATTATGTAAATTAGGGAAAGCGGTTGCTAGATTTTTTTCCATGCTATTTGGGGGAAATTATTCACCCAATAGAATGGGTAGAAAGAGTGGAAAAGACAAAAATATATCTTTTCTGCAATTTTCCACAAAAGACTGCAAGTTTATAGTTTATAGTTCAAATTATCTAAGTGCGGGTGGAGAGTGATAATTTGAAAAATTCGTATAATCGTTTAAAATTGACAATTTTGAGTTCAATTGTAAAGCAATAAAGAATGTCATACACAATCCATTCCATTTTTTAGATGTAAATATAATAATACAATGTTATTTTATATCTAAATGTACAGTTTCTAAATCCAAGACATAAAGTTCGATTTTCTAATCTTTAAAAAAATATTACTCCCTCCGTCCCATTTCAGATGACCCATTTGGATTTCGGCACGGTATTTTAGGAGCTTTTAATTAGGAAGTTTCAGTGGAGAAAGAAGGAGTTGGTGGATGAATTATTAAGGAGAGAGAAATGAGAAGAAGAGAGAAAAAGTTGTTAGTGGAAATAATGAAGATAGAGAAAAAGTAAATCACTTTAATTAAAGGAAATGGGTCATCTGAATCGGGACAAAATAAAAAGGGAAATGGGTCATCTGAAATGAGACGGATGGAGTATAATTTATATAATAAATTATTAATTATTTAACAACAAATATTCAGAACTATTAATTAATAATTACAATGAAAAACATGAAATATCTAAAAATTAACAAAAATACCGGGAACTATCGATAATTATAATAAAATACATGAACTAGCTTAAAATTAGCAAAATTATCATGTTGTTCGGTTATTAATGACGGGTCTCCGACATCTCTCATTAGATTCGAACATGGAATTTTAATTCTAAACCTTTTACCATGACATGATATTTTTCTGTAAAAATAAATGAGATGTTGAGTATTTTTAGCATCTTGGAGTAACTCACGATAATAATTATTGAATAAAGTTAATAATATAAAATTAAAAATAAATTACATACCACAATTATATAGATTAATTAAATTAAAAATTACTATGACTTTTAAAATTATATTATATTATATGGAAGTTAATATAAAATATATAATTGTATCACAAAAAAAATAAAATTATATTAAATAATTTTAAAAACAAAATAAAATGAATGATATATTTAGTATAAAAATATTAATAATCAAATCTCATTATAATATTAAATTTTATATAAAATCAGTGATCGTAATGTCCTGTGAGTTAATATGTAATTTAGATAAAAATATATAGATGAAATTAAAAAATATAAAAAATAAGTGAAGAATGAATATATAGATACTATATAAGTGATGATGTGACATTATATTGAATGTTAAAGTTGGAGATACCCTAAATACTCTACCAATATACAAGTTCTCGAAATTCTTCGTCATCAATTTGGGGATTTTCTTTGTTCAAATTGAATTAGGGAAATTTTCTCCCTCGCGATTGTTCAAAACTTGTGCCGCATTCAATCATGTACAACAGAGTAGGGTTACAGTCTTCAGACACCTCGCGGATTGGGAACGAACGGCCGTCCAATTCAACAAGTTCCTAGAGAAGCCGCGCGCGCAAAAAATGGCCGACGATTCGAGCAAGGGCTCCGAATCGCATCGAGTGCGAGAAACAGCCGGCGTGATCTGGAAACCCGAGAAGGAGATGTCGGAGCACGACGGAAGCGTCAGATTGAGCTGAAGCTGCTTGTGTTGGAGGAAAAGCACTCGATCAGGGGTATACGGACGCCGAGATCGCCGAGATCGCCGAGAAGCTCGATTCGACAAGGAAGTCTCTTCAACGAAATTGACTGAAATAGCTGGATTAGAAATATACATATCATCATGATCATATTCATATTTGGATATTTCCTATTATAATTATTTTGTTTGAATTCTGTTAGGCCACTGAGTTCAGAGATTAGTCCAAAATGCATAAATTTTGCAAGTTTTTTTTTTTTTTTTTTTGCATTTGTTCTAGTTATTGAAAATTCAAATACATTCAAATTGATACTGGTAAGATCTAACTCTAAATATTGTTTATTTTACATAGATGTCCAAAATTATAATTTTGGATATCTTATATAGATGGTTGTCTAAGAATCTATTTGTTCGATTTTTATTTTAATTTTTTTTATTGTCGTCTAAGAATGTATTTGTTCGATGTTTTCACGAGACTGAAAGAAAATAGCAAGAGACACTATTCACGGACTTTCCAACGGTATTTTCAATTTACACATAAACCGAACAATTGATAAATTAGTCGGATAAGTTTTGATAGGTGTGATAATATCAGATCCATCCGCACCGTATATGTGCCCGCACGAGAGTCCATCTTTTAAATTATGGTCTTTCGCGCCACTTTCTTCTCTTCTAAATAGGGTTAACATGGATTTCTTTTCTTTAGCTTCACACTAGGAGGCCCAATAATTATTGGGAAATGTTATGTAAAACTATCTAAATTTAAACATGGCAGGCCTTTCCTTTTTTATAACTAAGGCCCACTTAGGCCCATTTATTTTTTGTTCCCTTTGTAAATTTTGTTCTCACAAATTTTAAATTGCATTAGGTAATTCCAACTAAACTATTTTATAAAATGAAATTAGATTGTCAAATCTCACATGTTAATAATAATGTACCAATTGACCATTTACTTTTTAAATACACTCCAATGAATTGATTTTTAAATATAATTTATTGTTATATTTTTTTTCTTATTTTTAAAATCTAAATTAAATAGCTCGCATCTAGTTGATTTACCTAATAAAATAGCAATATATTTAGTTCTCATAAGTTAATTTGTGTATTTAGAACTAAAAATTAATAGTAATGTCAATTCACAAAGTTTGTCCAATATATACCATCAAAATGTCATTTTACAATGAACGATGTAGTTTTTATTGCTCGAAAATTCTGCGTTATGTTATAACAGCAGTATTGTAATTGTAACGTTTTAAAAGTTGGTGTGAAAAAATTGTAATCTCCAACAACTAACCCTATATATAAATCTATATATAATGTTCCATTTGCAACAAAATGCATAGCTGTTTGCTTTCATTTATAAATATACATGTTCTTGTAGTATACTTATATATTTACCTAACACATTTAAATAAAACTCCTAAAGAAGTAACGGACGTGGTCACAACAGCTATGAGCCTATGATTAAGTAATTAATCAAATCCAAATTATCTTAGTTGACTATGCTAATTAAAATTTGATCGAGCACGAGACAACTAATTAGTGATAGAGATCCAGGTTGTTAATCTGTTAATTGTAAATATAAAAAATGTTTAGTTTTTCCATCATCCATTCACCACCGTTAGCGTATAATTTGAAAACTTAATTAAATGGCAAACTCGACCGTTCGACGTGTATAATAGAGACAGACACGGAAAAGATATTTCGTGGGAATTACATTTTCTAAATTTCAAATTTCAGATTTGGAGAAGACAATTTTCCTACAATATAATTAGATGATTGAGATTTTCACAATGCACAAAAAGTGATAACAATGGCTCGATAGCGACGGATTCAGAATTAGAGAACGTAGGGGGTAGAATTAGCTGCGTTAAACTAAATTTTTCAGCAATCTTCTTCTTCGGGGCGGGCAGATGGCTAAGGAAGGGAGCAATCATGGTGGTTTTCCGACGGGGGTAAGGGGAAATTGCTCGTTGGGGGGTTAGGCGTCCCCTCCCGCCCCCCTTGCATCCAGTACCACTGGCTCGGTATATATCTTTTTCTAGATCCGTCACTAAACATTACTTCACTTAGTAATAATTTTTTATTACAATAAGCAATGGATTTCGAGAAAACCTAAGATTCCATTCAGCCCATTTATCAATTGCTCGAACATTCATTGTTTACTCGACGTGTAACTTAATTAAAAAAAATTCATAACTAATTTGGATTAGTTCGAACTTTAGAGTATTAAAAAAATAGATCATTGTTTATTTTAGAAAACCTCAAACGTTTTCAGAAAGTTTCAATGTTGGCATGTAATAAAAAATGCGACTTTTGAAAGTCGAATTAGCCTTTTGAATTCTTGTGTAAAATATACAATAGATGAGGTGAAAACTTTTTAACTACGTCACGCTATAATGAAATTAATTAATTTATTTATTATATTATGTACGAAAAAATCCCAAAGTGTAGGTTGAAAAATATATGTTACCCATTTAAGAATTTTTATGTAATTTTGTAATGATCAAGGTAGTAAAATCAGGGTAGACCGAGTTAATTGTTGGAATTATGGAGTGGTAAGCAAGTAACTGATTCTGCTAATCATGTCATAATTATTTATTCAAAATGGATCGTGCAAAATAATCTAGTAAAATTGGATGATTATGTTGCGTCGCCTCATAAGTCGTAACATGGGATTGAATGGCCCATTATTTCACATAATATATGGCGTTGAATTCGTCGGAAAGTTTTTTTATTTTTTTTATTTTTTATTTATTTATTATTATTATTATTATCATCATCATTATTATTACTCGCCCGTCCATTATATAATGTCCCACTTGGACTGGTGCGGGTTTGAAGAAATTGTTTGACTTTATTAATAAATATGAATGAAAGTAGGTGAAAAAAGTTAGTGGAATATAATTCCCACTTTTATATATAAGTTTTATAATGAAATGTGAGTGTAATGAGTTAGTGGAGTTTGAGACCCATTTACCAAAAATAGTAAAAGTGAAATTAGATATTTTATTGTGGACGTCTATTTTTTGTAAGTGAGACATTTTATGGCGGACGGAAAGAGTATTATTTATGTTCACAACAAAAGTTACATTATTTTGATTTAATCTTTCTCATCCACCATTGGGCCACTTCCAAATTCCAATGGATAATATCTTAATCCAATTCTATATCTATATATATAATATGAATTGCCTATAAACCCAATTCCAAAACTTCATTTCAAGCGTGGATCAAATAAAACACTTAACTAAAAACTAATCTAGATCTTTAATTTTATATGATTTTACAATTTAGACCTTTAATTTTATATGATTTTACAATTGTAAAAATATTAACATAAAACAAGCATTAATATATGTATAAAAAAGCATTAGTCTTTGCACAAGAAACATGATTAATAGTTTCTACCAAGAGAAAACTTTTTTTATAACCATTACCCTAGGATAAGGTTGACGTAAAAACTATATTTCATCATGAGCACTAAATACATTATAGTGAATGTACATTCATAATAAGATTAACCACATTTCGAAGAATGAAAATTATTAAGTAAAAATAAATTTTTATTTGAACATCTCCCACCGACATTACTTTTATAAGATCTTATCACATTTAGAAGAATAATTAGAGCCACGAGATGATTTTGTATATAGATTAAAATAATTGTACCTTATGTTACCTTCTTGGTTTTTTTGATATTATGAAATTAAAATATTCCACCAAACGGATCACGACGGCGACGGCATGATCGTCTCAGCGGTAACATGTCCTTAAGTAATTAGATTAGTTAGATAATTATTTTCCAAATATACCTACTTGGCTACTTTACTTGCTAGATCTACCTGCTTTTGGATTATTTTGTAATATATATATATATATAGAGAGAGAAATGTTATGCTACATACTTTATATGAGCATCATCTATGAGCAACGTACTTGTTTAGTCTTAGTTAATATTATTTGTTTTATTTTATATATTTAGTTTGATTCTAATAAATCAAAAATTATTATTAACATCATTAATTTTACAAATTACATAAAAATCAAAACTCAATTTATTATTTTATTTATTTATTTGAAGTGATAGAGAAAATAGACAAATCGAGCTTTGATTTTTATATATTTTATAAAATTAATGATGTTAATAATAATTTTTGATGTATTAGAATCAAACTAAATATACAAAACAAAACAAATAATGCTAACGAAGACTAAACGAGCGCAGTACTCACGGATGGTAGTCACATAAGATATGTAGCATAATCTTTCTCTATATATATTTATATATATACATACATAACTGCTTTTAGTTAATAAAGTGCATCAGTCTGATCCAATTATTAGTATATGTGTTGTACCACTGTGTCAAAAGGTTATAATTTAGAGAATGAAATAATATATTAGCAATAAATTGTATTAACACAAAAGTTGTCGTTAACTATAAGTTGCAACTTGCAAGTGAATTTTTTTTAGCATGATAATAATTGTCATAGAAGATCATAGCAAGGATAAGAAGAGATTATATTCTTCTTCTTCTTTTATCAATTAAAAAATAAAAAAGACAAACCTTTATACAATGTACTGAATAATTAAGAGTACTGTACACTACAAAAAATACAAATTTTACTAGCAGAAAAGTGTCATTCGCTAATTACCGGCGGATTACTGATGAACTGTCAGTTGGAAAATTTACCGATAGTTTAACAGTTGATTTCTGGCGGATGGAAAAATGTAACATTAATTATCTAAAGTCACCTTGATCGAAAGTGATATCTTGAACATGGTTTGGTAATTGAGACTGAAATTATTTGTCACAATCATACAAAATTCCAACTATTTATAACCTAATGTTTGTATTGAGCCGACACCAAGAAAAGGTAACTTAGCACACACCACATGTTAACCATAATTATTAATTAATACCTCAATTAAGATCTAGGTCATCAATAAAAATTTAATCCTATATTTGGCCATCACTAGCGCAAGTGACAACTAATTTACAACAAATTAAATGTTGATTAAGCCTCCCCACCACGTCATATATATTTATCTATAAGTGTATATATGTACCTATCACTACTACAAGCCAATCAAACAAAACAACCAATCAAAACATTTTGAGTTTGAGAGAGTTGATGAAAATGGCTTCTTCAACTAAGCTTTTCTCTCTCTCTCTTCTCTTTCTAGCCATCGTTACACTATGCAATGCTCAAAGCCTATCTCTCAAATACTACAGCAAGACATGCCCAAAGGTTGAATCCATCGTGAAGAAAGAAACTAATAAAATTATGGCTGTTGCCCCAACTCTTGCAGCTCCCCTCCTCAGGATGCATTTCCATGATTGCTTCGTTAGGGTACGCGTTAATCGTATTTTCATTTTTATCTTTATTCGGATATTCATGCAGTCGATACTTGTAGGTACGTATAGAGTCTTTCTGACCTAAATATTGTTGGACTTTGAATCACTTGACAATCCTTTCAGTCACGAGGTCGTCACTCAACTCCACCCATGGGTGGGGTTAGGGGCCCAACCAAATTTTTTATACTTTTTTTTTTCACCTTATATTTAATCATTTGTCAAAATCTTCGATTTTAGCGCCTCTAGCTATATATCCTTTTTAAATTATTTTTCTGCGTTCGCCCTGTTGATGGCATGGTAATTAATAATTTATGTGATGCTTTTGTAGGGTTGTGATGGTTCAGTGTTGATAAACTCAACAACAAACAATCAAGCTGAGAAAGATGGATTTCCGAACCTCTCTCTAAGAGGCTATGGATCCATTGATAGAGTGAAAACTGCTGTCGAGAAGGAGTGCCCCGGTGTCGTTTCTTGTGCCGATATCTTGGCTCTGGTCGCCCGTGATGCTACTCTAGCCGTAAGTGATATTCGACACGACTGACTGACAATGCTTAAGTGATATATTTTCTTGTTAATTTATTAAAAAGAAGGTAATTTTTTAAATAATATTTCATCTCGTATTCTATTTCTACAGCTTAACGGACCTTTCTGGCCCGTGCCGCTGGGAAGAAGGGATGGGAGAGTGTCACTCGCTAACGAGACTTTGGCTAATCTTCCACCCCCTTTCTTCAACATCACTCAATTGAAAGCAAATTTTGCCTCCAAGAACTTGACCACAAAGGATCTTGTTGTCTTGTCAGGTAATAAAATTGATAGAATATGTTATAGATGAATCTAGCTAGTATTTGATTTCATATAATTAGATTATATAACTTTTTAAGCTTCAATAGTTATAAATGTTAATCAGGATTAGGCATATTTTGTAATGATTTTTATTTTCTTTAACATAGTTGGATATGATGATAAGAACCGGTCTAGATACTAATATACATGCATCAAGAAATTGAGAATGACCAAAATGCCCTTATATACGTAAGGATCTCAACATATAATTAGCGGCGGACATGGAAAAAATAGGTGCAAATATTTCAAATTTAAGATTTCGAAAAGACAATTTTCTTACTTTTTGACATGATGACGAAGGCTACTGTACAATAATTCACATAAAACACTCTGATATTTCGACGACTTAAAGCAAAAAATTTACAAATCTTTTGTTCGTATGGACTTAAGTCTCCCTTGGCTCCACTTCGTCCGCCACAGCCTATAACCATGAACGACCTCAAAATCTCCAACCCAGAAAGAAAGAAAAAAGTTATGTTTAAGATTCCTAACATGCAATAGCTGACAAACCACACATGTGCAATAGGAAGCCACACCATCGGAACCTCCCACTGCTCCAGCTTCAGCAACCGCCTCTACAACTTCACCGGTAGAGGCGACAGCGACCCCTCATTGGACCCCAACTACGCCGCCCGCTTGAGGACCCGGTGCCCCCCGGCCGACCAGACGACCCTCGTGGAGATGGACCCCGGCAGCTTCAAGACATTCGACGAAGACTACTACAGCCTCGTAGCAAAGAGAAGAGGCCTCTTCACCTCGGATTCGGCTCTTCTTGCAGATAGTGAGACTAGGGCTTATGTTCTTCGCCAAGCAAGAACAAAGGGCTCCAGTTTCTTGAAGGATTTTGCTAAATCCATGGTGAAAATGGGCAAGATCGGTGTGCTCACAGGGAGCCAGGGTGAAGTGAGAACAAGATGTGCTTTTGTTAATTAAATAATCACTGATTTGGTGAAAAATTGGTTGGTTTATTTTGTCTCTGTCTTAATTTGGACAGATGATTATGATGATCCAGTTTTTTGTTTGTTATCTTTTGCATGATTGAGTGAGTTGCATTGTCGGAGGACATGTGATTCTTGATTATTCAATTTGTTGTATGGTTCTTGATTTCTTATAAAGAATCATACTCTTTTTTTTGTTTTCGTTGACTAATGTAATAAATGTTTGCAATTAATGTGTTACCTTTCCTATCTGTTCTACAATTTTTGTGTATATATACCATATATAATGTCACTGTTTTAAAATAAAAATTAATATTAACAACAAGCCTTAATTAACATTTCCTACTGATAAGTTAATGATGTCTATCTTAAATGGCAAGACCGAGACACTCAAAAACTCTCATTAGTGAGAGGTTTTGGGATCAAATCCCGTCTGCATGTGGTGTATTTTCCCACCTTATGGTGGTGCAGTTGTACCGTCTGCATGTGGTGTAGTTGTCTCGATAGTAGTGATGCCCTCGTGCGATGAAATGCTTTAATTGTTATATATACTATATATTATTATTTCATCCCATTTTGCTTCTATGATAAAGCTTTCTTCGACAGCACTATAAACACGATAATCTACAACATTTTCAATAGTAGAATGCATATCTACTAGCTAAGTTCACTTAAATTTGACACAATCATTTTGATAAAAATTCAGAGAGAAGTAACATATTATTAGTATCATGATATATCTTTTAGTAGAGTATTGCGTCACGACTAATATTATTCGTTGGCTTTATTAATTCATTACCCCTAGAACATGCAAATGCTAGTTATTGTAATTTTAAATCGTTAATATTTTTTTAATGAAGTGTGACAGCTAAACTTCACACCATCAAATGCAAAATCCATTCCCGCAAGCGAAAAATTTCTATGTTGCTTTGGTGTTACGTTTTCCAGCTTTAAGGGAATAAATTTCCATGTGATAGGAGGTTTTTTTTTAGAAAACCACATGTGGTGTGTGTATATATAATGTTAATTAAAACATTTAAATGTATGTATGAGAGACCATTATACCACCATACAAAGTGAAAAATATACTACACGCTCGCTAATAGAATCACTATGCTACCACACAAGGTGATTGAAGACCTTTTGTTAATGAGAGTTTTGTGGTGCCTCAGTTTTGTTACTTGAGCTAAGTCTCATTGGTGATAACAGTATTATTTTCAAGATAGTAATATACTATCATCCTATTATATAATTTATAAATGTATTTTAGAAAAATAATTGTAATCTAAACTCTCTCAAACTTTGGACTAGTAAATTCATCCATTTTTTTCTATACAAGATTGGAATTGAGATTTAAATATTCATTCGACATCGAAATTCAAAATTGTAATTCTTGCTTATTATATGAAAAACAATAATTTATAAATGTCTTTAGACACAAATTGTAATCTAAACTCTCTCAAACTTTGGACTAATAAATTCATCCCTTTTATTTTTCTATACGAGATTGGAATTGAGATTTATACATTCATTCCACATCGAAATTCAAAATTGTAATTCTTGCTTATTATATGGAAAAAAAAGAGATTAACAATGTTCTACACATATGATTGCATAACTGATTTGACATTGTTGAGTTCATGTAGTAGGTTTTTTTTTTCTTTTGTGTAGAATTAAAAAATATATAATTGGACAAACAATTCTGAAATTTGAGGTTACGAATTTGAAAATGAATTGTGTTCGGTTGACTTTTTATTTTATGTACGAATTCACATAATAATTATGGTCTAATATAAATAAATAATGATCATATATATACTTATACACAACAATTTTATAGAATTTGTTGATTTCTATAAAATAAAAAATAATAAAAGAACCAACGTGCTGAAGCAGAAAAAGCTATCAGTGGTTTGGGTCTTCTGTAATTAAACACACTTCTAGGGACTTAGATATCGAGTGGGTTTCGTGGGAGCATCGTGTGTGAAAAAATATTACCAATTTAACTATATATTAATATACATGCACAGCACGATCAATCCCAAATAATACATATAGCTTTTAGAAATAATACATATTAATCCCAAATTCCTAGAACGATCAATTTAAATAAACTATATATAATTTCTTTTCACATATAAATGGCAAAAAAATAATCCATATTTTATTTTTCTTGTACATGTTGGCTAAATATTATTGTGGTTTGCTTCACTTTGTTATATATGGAAAGGCAAAGTCAAATTATCAACAAGACGATAGAGTGCAGCTTAGTTGGTCAGACATTTCTTCTACAGTCAATAGGTCGAGGATTTGATTCACAACAGAGATAAAATAAGAAACCATTATTGATTCTATTTCTTAAATAAAGGTCAAATTATCAACAAACGACAACATATTAATTTGCCGCAGGTACCAAAGTCAAAATTCAATAAACACTCTGTATTTGCATGATTGGTAACGAAATAGTATTCAAAATTAAATTTATGAATCAACGTTATATATAATACAAATATCCAACCAAGCATAACAATAATTGCACCCAAAAACAAGAAATTAAATTTGTAAAAGTCAAGCCCTATGTTTTAATTTCAAACAATACTATACCACTATATAAAGAGCTCCATATACATCACTCTTTTCAAATTAAACATCCATCAAGAGCAAGAATTTCACATTATGGCAATTTCAAAGCTTATTTTGCTTTGCTTTTTAGCCTTCATTTCTCTTGATGAGGCTAATGCACAAAACCTCAAAGCCAATTTCTACACCAAGACATGCCCTAACCTAGTAAGCATCGTTAATCAGACAACTGCGAGGTTGATTTCTCGTGCACCATCGCTTGCGCCGGCGCTCTTGAGAATGCACTTTCACGACTGTTTCGTTAGGGTACGTCGTCGTTTATCCTTTTTTCTTATACTCAAACTTGTATATATCGTCATTACGTTATTAAATTTATATAGATGATGTGATGTGCTTTATTTTGTGGGACATGCATCATTTATATCGACCTTTAACAGTAGTGGAGCTTGGTCCTCGAGAATAAGAGGGGCAATATTTAGTTTTACCTTTACTCTATTTTTTTCAATGATAGTTACATATGTATTGTAAAATTACACATATTAATTTTTTTTATTATACAATTCAAGAAATTGAGACGACTCAGGTGAGGGAATAGCCCCACCATTAATCCATGTGGCTCCACCACTGATCGTAACATGACTGACATCACTCGAGACTATGACGATAAGGTCAAAGGGTGAAAACCCATTTTCTAGAAAGTTGCATTATGCTTTAATTTCTCAAGTCACGTCTTCTAAATCGAGCTACTCACAACACACTGTCTTGTACAATGACAAGTTGCATTATGCTTTAATATTTCAAGTCACGCCTTCTAAATCAAGCTATCACGCTATCTTGAACAATGACTGCGAACAACTAACACAAAACCACACCATTTTCTTACATTGCACTATTTTCTTACATTGTTGTTTTGAACAGGGATGTGACGGATCCATACTGCTAAACTCGACAGCGAATAACACAGCAGAAAGGGATGCTTTTCCAAACCTGAGCCTTCGAGGGTTCCAAATAGTCGATGCAGTGAAAGCTGAAGTAGAAAAACAATGCCCTGCAACAGTGTCTTGTGCCGATATTTTGGCTTTAGTTGCTAGAGATGCAGTTTTACAAGTAATTACTAATTTTAATAAAATCACACACACACACACACACTTACACACAGTAATTTTATTTCTGAGTCATTTATATTATAATCATATTAAATTTAATTTTGTTTACAGATTAAGGGACCATCGTGGTCAGTTCCCTTGGGTCGAAGAGATGGAATTGTGTCGATTTCCAATGAGGCTTTAGCTAATTTGCCACCTCCAAATTTCAATATTTCTCAATTGATTGCATCATTTGTTGCAAAGGGTTTGAGTGTGAAGGATCTTGTTGTCCTATCAGGTAAAAAAAATTATAATTTTATTTACTTAAAATCCTCGAACTATAAGTATCATATTCTCTTCTTGAATAAAATAACTAATGATATACTATAAGTTAGCATTTAAAATACATAATATTAATTACACTGTACCATGCTTTCAAAAAACTATACCATGTAGTAAAAAAAATTCTTAAATTTGAAGAATTTTAGATACATAAGTATTTTTGTTTTATATCAAATATAGAAACCTATAGATAGATTACGATACTGTCTGTAAACATTAAATAAGTAATAGTATAATAGGTATAATAAAATTTGTACGTCTAGATTTACTTTCGAGCCGTCATCGACTTCACGTGCATCAGTTTGACCCCACGAGTTTTGTTTCCTGAATCCGTCACTGATTGTTCTTAGATTACGTACATGATAGGAATATAATAGTCAAACCAAATTTTGTAAAAATAAGGCTCTTTTATAATATGTATAGATTGATTCAGAAAATTCTTGGACTCGATATTAACCTAATAGTTACGAAACTAGGAGGGCACACAATTGGGATCTCCCACTGCCCCAGCATCGCCAGCCGTATTTACAATTTCACAGGCAGAAACGACGCAGACCCCAGCATGGACTCGAACTACGTGGCCGCTCTGAAGAGGAGATGCCCCGCCGGAGACACGACGTCGATAATCCAGATGGACCCCGGGAGCTCCCAGGAGTTCGACGTCGATTATTTCACGATTGTGAGGAAAAATAGAGGGCTTTTCGAGACCGATGCAGCTCTCCTCAAGAACAATGAGACAAATGCATATGTGCAACAACATTCTACCTCAGCAGGGAGTTCTAGTTTCTTGAAGGATTTTGCTGCTTCAATGGTGAAGATGGGGAAAATTGGTGTTTTAACTGGCAATGCTGGCCAAATTAGGAGGATTTGCTCTGCTATTAATTAATTAATTTATGGATTATTAGTTGAGTTTGATTATGTTTCTGGTTTTAGCAATGTTTGTATTTCTTGTTTGAATGCATCTTTACTCAATAGTGTGCATGATTTGTGATTAATTGGAGTTCAATAATGAAGTGCCCGTTCTCATCAGTACTCTGTTTATCCAATTTATCACACCGTTGCGTGCAACTAAATCACCTTCCCCCCACAAAAAAAATAAAAAATAAAAAATAATATATATATATATATATATATGTGTGTGTGTGTGTGTGTAGGGATGCATTAGGGTGAGACAAGATCCTTAATTCATAACTAAGACAACACATCAACCATTGGATTTATATATTAACGGATTGGATTACATCCCTAAACGACTCATTATAACATGAAATATATATCAGCAAAGGGATAAAATAGTCCATTTAATTTTGCACGTATCATTGTAAATA
>JAYDZE010309049.1:0-18543 GCA_034509125.1 Monilaria moniliformis | reverse complement strand
TATGCATAGTTATGATGATTTCGTCTGTCTTATATACTGATTATATTTTAATTATATACTGCTAAATAGAATTCTTCGTGATTATAATATCACATTTTTTTTATTTTGGTGATTTTGTTTGATTATTAAATGTTGAGTATATCTTATTTCTATACTGCTAAATAGTATTATTTGTGTTTATAATATTTGCATTAATTCATACATTCAATTATAATTCAGATGATTTCATCTCAGATGTCATATGCATAGTTATGATGATTTTATTTGTCTAGTATACTGATTATATTTCTGCTAAATAGAATTCTTCGTGATTATAATGTTGATTATATGTTATTCTATTTTATACGCATAAATTTTGTTTTATGATTATGTAAATATGCTAGGAAATCACGATATACCAATATCAAACTAAATAAATGATTCCTAAATATAAGGATATGTCTCCTACTAAATAGTAAATTACCATACATTAACTTATTGTCATTTCCCTAAATACCCTTCTCAGGTATTTTAATTAAAAAAAGTAATACACGATTATGAACGCTAGGATCGTGTAATCCAACGATTAATTTTCGGTCTTAGTTATGCATAGTTATGTTGAATACTGTTGAATGGTGCTCCTGTTTTAAGGTTTTACATGACTAATATTATTCACGTCTACAATGCCTTAGCTCGGAAAATGTTAGTGTTTCTTGTTTTATTTACAATATCGATATTCACCACTTAGAATTAAGAACAAGTCACATGTGAGGACGCATGAGGACTATACTTAATGATTATTAATCACGATTAGGATTTATTAATCTCAATTAGAGTATGATCCCCACGTGTCTTCATATGAGAACATCTTCAAAGGAGACCACTAGAACTTGTTTCTGAAGTCATGTAGTCCATTAAGTTCCTCTACCAAACAAAATTTGGATGAACTCATGCAGATAATATTAACATAGTATATAGAAAATAAATACATTTATTAATACATGTCAGCTTGATGGAACCATCATATAGTGGTGGCGGAAACATTACATTCAGAGGGAGTCTTGGTGCTGGTGCCGAATTCACAGCAAGACTCTTTAAGCCAGAGCTTCTTATGGGGAACACTCCACTTTACCTTACATACTCAGTAACTACTCTTACGTACCATATTTTTCACTTCTATAATTATATTTTTCAATCATGGAGAGCCTTGTTTGGAACAAACTAGTGTCAGATTAGTCAAGATTCGTATTCGAGTTCATATCTAATGACATATTTGTAATTACGAATAAGATTATTCTTAAATTATAACTTGAATTTTGATCGTTCAGTGACTTATTAGCCTAAAAATATTATAAATGTAGCATATACTTAATTATCTCAATTATTCACTTAACAGTCTGAGTCCAAATTTTCGTCCAAGTGAAGCCAATGATTTGACATTAAAGAATTGAATATGATGAAAAGAATGTTAGTATTGTCAAATCAGCTTTAGGCGAAGCATATCAACTTCAGTTTGTCGGAAATTTTAATTCGAGCTAATAAGTTAACAACGAAGATAAGTACAATGCTATATTTATAATATTTTTAAACTCATTCTAAAAAGTCTCCATAAGGTGAAAATTCACACTATAATTAAAAATAACCCTTGCAAAAATACCAATAAAATTACAATATGCCATTAAAATATAAGTTAGAATTCGAATCTTTCTCAGGGAACTGCAGGCGCGCTTGGCCTCTTCCATCGGGGGCGGGGATAACCTCCCCGTTTTCCTCGACTTATTTCACTGCCAAACAAGCTTTAGTATTTCAGTTATTATGTATATCTCTGCTTTTTGATCTATGCTGCAGGTTACTGTCTACTAGGTCTTGTTCTTGAGTTCTCCTCTGCCACCAAAGAGAAAAACTCCCTATTCCTAGCAGACTCAAGAAGTGCCTCACCATCACTAACCATGATTTCGAGCCATTTCAAGAATGTGATAATGCCACACAGAGTGAAGAAGTTGGGTGATGAATGGATTGTTCAAGAATGCAGCATTCAAATGAGTGGCCGCACATTAAAAGGAATCCACGCTTTATGCTACAGGCCCAAGCCAAGTCGTGCAGTTTCATCAGAATATTATGCACTACTTGGCGATATCAAGATTAGCAGCTCTAGAGAGGCATCAGAGTACCACCATCTACCTCGTGGCTCATTGGTGGCAAATTCTTCGATTGGAGTTCGTCTCCTAAGCGCGTTAGTTTCAAGCTAACGTGGAAATTGAAAGACGAGGATGATGCTGCTGCTGCTGATCATTTCAGCAGGTACAATGTATACTTGAACTTGAACAGGCAAATTAACGAGTGCGTCGTCGAATGAAACGCTTCTTCTTGGGGTGGTGGGGTTGAGATGCTTCTATGTTTCTGATGTAGAAGTGGCTTCTGGTTTGAGATTCATTATCCAAGTTTGCAGCGTTGATGGCTCTTGCCAAAAGCTTCAAGATTCTCCTTCTATGTTTTCAAAGTTCAAGGTTAGTTCATCAATTTTATTGGATTAGTTGCACTTAAATAGATGTTTTTTCTTTTTATTAAATTATGATTTTGCACATGAATTAGAAAATAGCTATCATACACACGAATATTCAGTTAATCTGATTTTTCACCTAATTGTCAATTGCCACCAACTAATGTTGAAATGAACGCCTGAAATATTTACATAGCTTAAATAGTTGATGTAGTGGATGTCTAAGCCACTCGAGCTAGTTACGGTGACATTAATTTTCCACTTAACTAGTCACAATGATATTAATTCGCCGAAAATTAACAACTGTGTAAAAATTAAAATAATTGAAAGTTGGTTTATTTTGAAGCATAATTTTTTGTTTATGCACAAAATCATAATTGAATGAAAGTTTGCGTTTTACCATTTTTTTCCAACCGGCATTATCTTGAATTTAATTGTCATTTCACCCAATATGTGAAAAAACTGAAAGGGATAATTGTTGTAAAATACTTGAACTTTGGACCATTTTTTATTTTTAACATATAAAAATGTAGCCACCAAATATCATAAACTTAACATTTTTTTTTGCAATTTTTACATGATAATTAATGCCGATGTGGCACTAATACGGCAGCAGATAAATACACACACCTAGTATACATAATACAATGCTAATGGGTAAATTGTGGAATACACAGATACGCGTAGTGAGCCCGATTGTCGAGTGAGAGCGAGCATGAAGGTTGCAGAATCAGTAGAAAAGCGTTTCTCCAGCTACTGCGCCAATGCAAATGATGTTTATACTGCCATGGATACTAAGGTTGAAGTCTGCGACATGTTGCAGAGGTGGGTTGGAGCCACAATGGGTTGCAAGGTGTAATTACGACAATTTACGAGTTGCTGTTGCTAATCTTATCGGTTCGGCGTTTCATGAAATAGACAGTAAAAGGATTTGAAAATGAGGACTCTACTTGAGTGGCCTCACTGGTAACCATATACCTACGTTATTTTTGTTCACAATTTCACTAGTAATTATTAAAAAGAATTTCGTGTCGATTCTAGTCCCTCAGATTACTGGATTTGCTGCTAGAAGTTGATCCTCATTTATCTTTAAATAATAAAAATATAAATGTCACATGTATATTAATATGTATTAGAAATCACTACTTAATACTCACCCCGTTCTAGAGAAATGTTCAATTATTTATTTATTTTTTTCATTTTAGTTCGTACTACAACAATATTCATATGTATTAACTTAACATGGTTCATCTTTTGACACAACTGCAGAAAAGGTAATAAATAAGGGGATTTGTCCGTTCTGTCTGTAGATCCAAGGAATATCCACGTTAACACCATAACGACGGTTGAAAAGAAAAACTAAATATCACTTACCAAAACTGGATAATAAAAATATATGATAATAATTTAGAGCATCAACATCATTTCTGAACCTCCTCTTCAAATGATGCATCAGCGAGGGGATCGAGAAGCTGGCCGACGAAGAGCACTACTCCAGTCGTATCCTCTCTAATAGTGAAGAGGAAAGGATGATCCGCCACGAATCTCAGCTGCGGCTTCTTCTCCTCCTCATCCATCAATCCAAACCCCATATCGTCATCCTCCTCTGTCACAGCCGCGGCCACCGTGCCTACCTCGTTTACCTCCACAAACGCCTTGTGCAATATCCTGTTAACGAATAGAGTCTCTCCAACCGCAGATTCCTCCACCATCTCAGTCAGACCACCCATCTTGAAAAGATCCACCACCCCCAATCCCTTCATAACTTTAGAAACCTCAAACTGGAAACCTATCTTAATCTTAGGTATGCGGAAGTTGTCAAGAATCACCGCCTCGTAAGGGAGGTGGCGGTCGATGAAACCGGGCTCGGAGCAGATTCTCTCCACCAAAGACGGCAGGCCGTCTTTGGCATCTGGGAGATAGATGTACATCGAGAATCTACGCTTGTCGCCGCCTTGCTTGTAAGGTAGCTGCAGAACTTTGAAGCTATCGAAAGCGCGAACGTATTGCATATCCCAGCTGGTCATGAAGGGCGCGCGAATAGGGCTTCCGTTTAAGAGGTAGAAATCGCGGTCTGTTGTTAGTTCTGGATTGAATTCTTGATCCCATGTTCCTTTGAAGTAGACTGCGTTTGCGAAGATGAGTCTAGTGATGTCGGTGACTGAATCTGGCGGGAGTATTTCTTTGATGAGGCCTTTTGTTTCCTTTTCACACCACGCATTCACTTCTTGTCTAGCCTCTTCTGCCTTCCAAAATATACAGATACACAGTTTTAACAATCAACAAAATTAATCGACAAATACTGTCCCTGGACATACAAGGCGGTGAAGACCCTCAATATTAAAAGATGGTTTAGCTTCGATCTTACCATTCCCCTTTCCCAAACTCAAAGAAAAAACACGACATACATGCTAGTGTATTACTATTGATATACATCTTTTTCTTTTTTCGCTAGTCTTCAAGCTTTCCTTTGTATTCCCTTCGGCGGAAAAGATATATATTTCACCTTTTTCACTATTTTTACCTGTTATGTAAAGTGGATAATTTCCATAGAAGGAGATGGAAAATTTCTAGGCATTCCCATTTCATTATTTTTACTCCAGTTTATGATAAGTTATAGAAAATGGGGCCACTAATATGATAAAATATTCATTATCTTTCTCTCTCTCTCTCTTTATAAATTTACAAAGCAAAGAGAACGTATAATCACCTTCTTTATTTGCATTTTTTTAATGGACAATTAAAACGTAACATCCTATGCATCATCAAAATCTAACATCCTACGCATCATCAGACATACATACTCCAAAATAACATATTTTGACATAGAAAATATGATAGTTGAAACCAACATTGGTGCAGCCACTCAACCTTGATTTCAATTGCTAAAGAACATTCAATATAAATGTGCAGGGGCGGATCTAGGGGCCCCACCAAAAATTTTGAACCTTCTATTAAGTATATGGTCGAAAAGCTTAAATTTTAGCATAGCTCATCGACAAAAACTTTAGCTATATATATTGAAACTTCTCAAACGGGGATTAAGTAGATCAAATTGGATGATCACGTGTACTAAGAAAGAGAAAAGAACTCTACGCCTATATAACCCAAAAGAATCAAATTCTGTTGATAAAAAAGTAAAGCAACAAATAATGAAGAAGAAACCTGATTCTGAAAATCAGCACGTTCGGCAACTGCCTTGTAAGAGTTTTGAACAATATCTCGATAAACGGGCTTCAGAGTGAGGCTCTGATCGACCCACAGCCCGTTCTTCGTTGACAAGAGAGGCCCACCGAGCAGGCTGCCGTCGGCGAAAACCATGGCGGCGATCTGCGAGTACATGGAGTTGAGGTGCTCCACACGCTCGGACTTGAGATAACTGAGAAGCTGGGCGCGGGTGGAGCCGCTTGAGCCGGCGGCGGTCATGGAAAGCACCACATGGATTGAGAGCGGCGAGAGGAGGAGGTTTTTGCATTGGGCTTCGCTGGCAATCACGTGCTTCACCAGCCTAAAGTAACCGTCTGTTTCTTTCTCCACGAATTGCTTGTTGGGACACATTGTTGCCAGCCGCCAGAGATGAGGGAGGAAGGGAGACAGAAATATGCTTATTCTATAGAAAAAAGAAGAAGAAAACTGTTGTAACCTAGAGAGAAGAATCTTGAGAGAGAGTATTAATTGCCGAAGGCTTCTATTTATAGGGGATATAAAGCTAGGGTTTTGGGCATCAGTCTATTTATTATAACATATTTGCACCAACATTTTCGATGAAATAATCAATTGCAATATTTGGATTAAATAATCGTTCATAATATATTAGGATCAAAATTTTATTTATTTTTCCGTTTCTTAAAACTGTCACGGTGATACAAAGCTAGCTAGGGTTCTTTGGCGCCGACTATTTACAACATGTCTTAGGTGCAAAAACGAGTTCGAATATTCAGGTATATCCGATCCCGATTTGATAGCCGTCAAGTATCGGATGTCTTGTACCGTAATTACGGGTTCGAGTTCGGGTTTCGGTTTGGGTTCTGGATTGAGTGTTAAGGTATCGTAGTTTCCAGGCATCAGATAATCTGATTGGGTATCGAATATGGCCGAATAGCCGATGGATAATTCGAATTAGGATTGGATTTTTTATTTAATTAGGTTTCAACGTTTGTGTTTCATCTCTCCCCCACTCTAGCTCACTCGGCGTTTGCCTTTTTTGTTCTTTCTCTCCCTAATTTCGAACAACAACAAGCCAACAACTTGCAGTGTACCGGCTCCGTCTCTGACAACCCTATTCACCGTCACCCTCCGTCTCCGACTCACCGCCACTGCCACTGTCTCCCACTCACCGCCACCACCTAATTCGAAACCCACCTCCTACTCCTATGTTGTCTTCTTCTCCGGCGAGGGCCGATGGGCCTCATCTCAACCACGAATTCATTCTACAGCAACCGGGAGTTCTTTTCTTTCATTTCCTCTTCTATTTTCTTTGAATTAATTGGTGAAATTGTGAGCTCCGTTATTTTTGTAGGTCTCTCTCACACTCTCAATCTTGTGTGTTACTTCTTGAGTTTATTCAAAATTCAAATCATCTTATATTCCTTGTTGTTGAATTTAGTATTTATGCATGATGATTTGATCCCGGAGTTGACTAGTTATTTTTGTTATTTGGATTTTGTGATGTTGAAGCTCACATTGTTTTTTTGATTTTATTTTATCATAAGTTGGTTTGGGGGAGAAAGGTTTCCATTGTAAGCGGTTTGCTTCTTTGTATTCATTTCGAAGAAAAAAGAAAGAAGAGGTTAATATTCCGCCCGAAATTAGAAAATTCTTCTACTTAACCTTTGATTAGTTTATTCTCTTTAAGTATGTTTACAGTGGATGGTGAAGCTTCTCTTTCCTATCTTGGTTCCAACTCATAAAACACTTGGTAAAGGTTGTTTCAAAATATTGATGAGGTTCGACTATTTTGTAAAAAAATAAAAATCGCATATACGGGTACCCGATTAGTCGGGTGTGGATACCCGACTTGAGTATTCGAGTATCCCAAATAAGCAATCGGGTTGGGTTTAGGTGATATACATTCACTAATTTCAGGTGTGAGTACCCGATTCGCCACCCCTACTTCTTTGAAAATTCATTTTCAACACATACTCAGCGGGGCAGAAAATTGGAAACATGAAAGTATTACATTATTATAAAGCAAGAGAATCTCGATGTTGAACTATGATTTCATTCCTATTGAATTAGGAACCTTTAATCAAGCGAAAGTGGATGTAAGAGTGTACGATATGCACTCATAATATGTCGGTGTTGGACCTACCAACTTGACCTTGCGTTAAGCTGCGCACAAGTCTGACAAAATTTTCCTCACAAAGAGTATTAATAATTTATCACCACCAACTCAGCATTAAGTTGGTCAACGTAGTCTCTAAAATTGATAAGTTTATCTTAAATTTCATTTTGATTACATTGACTTCGTCAGCATTGTCCTTTAGATAAATAGACTAGGTCGCAAATTGATTTGATCTTTAGGGCATCACTAACCCCGTCGGAAATGCTCCAAATTGCGGCAACAAGTAAGCGACAGAGATGGAGGGCGTGCGCAGCTAGCCGCTTCTAGGCAGTCTGCGGGGGGCGCGACTAAACACCCCGCTGCAGCGGCCGCGGAGCGACTGCACTGTAGTGGACATTGCTAGCCGCCCATTCGTTTTTAATTAAATTTTTGTTTTTTTGTTTTTTTTAATTAACACTATATAAATAAAAAAATATAATTTTTTTTTTTTTGAAAAAGTTGTGAGTGAAACTCACGGGTGGGAAGGGAAAGAGTCATGGGGTTGGAGGGTGGGGGATGGGGCAACTATTTTTACTCTATATATACATCATTTCCTTTCATCGACACTCACACCAACACACTCACATCTCTATCTATTTTTTTTTTGCTATATGGTTCCAAATTCGAGAGATTTTTCTATGGATCGAAAATTTTAAAGCAATTTTCTAAAGCATTGTCATAGTAAGGGTTGGGATCGTAATAATCTCTAAAATTGGAATATGGAGGCGAATAATTCTATATCTTTTCCGATGACGGGTTTGAACGTAAGTCCTGTTGACTTCTCAGCGATCAACGTCAAGGACTACAATGTTGACGAGATGCATACAATCGACAAGTTGCTACCATCCACTCTGGTGAAAGGGAAAGAATACGGCTCTCACTGTGCGTGAGGGCGTGAAGAAGTATGTGCTGTAGGAGACGAAAGTACTGGCGAGCTACTACGTCGATGTGTCAGAAGACATGGTGATCGGCAACGGTTAAAGGCTCCACGTTTTCTGGGAGATGATTGCGGAAAAATACAACGAGTGGAAATCGATCTGGGCGCTGGACCGCGATTACGACCATCTGTGTAAATATTTGGGACAACATTCGGAACAGGCTCACGCTGCATTCCACAGCGACGAACGTAAACAGTTCAAGTACTAGGACGTAGGGGCAACTGTTCGGAACCACCCCAAAATTTTCCGGCGGCTCGGAATGTTCATCTAGCCCAAAAAGAACTAAGCACTATGCCTCAGCTCAATACTCTACCAGCGGGGACGCCGATAAATTCGATTTGAATGCGACGATGAAAGACAATTTTGGCACATAGCTGCCGACGCACGAGACTCGTCCTATTGGTAAGAAAGCGGTGAAGAGGAGTGAGAAGGGAAAGGTCAAAGACAAAGACGATGATAGAGACTCGTACGTGGATTCGATGCCTAAGGCGATGTTGATCAAACAGTACACAAATGCAATATACAAGAACATGTATAAGATAAACGAGGTTTAGCCGCGACAACATAGCGCCTTGATCGACATACTGGGAAAGAAATTAGGAATTAACTAGGATGTTAATTTGTACTTTTTTATTAAGTAATTTTTATTTTTTTAAATAATTTAGGTAAGTTTTTTTAATTAATATAATCGTAGGAAGTTTAATTAAGTAATTTTTATATATTTAGTAACTAATATTTATTTTTTATTATGTAATTTTTGTTTATTTACAAATAATGCAATTAAAATAAATATATGAAATTTAAAAATAATAAAAATAATAAAATGAAAAAATGGTGTTCGTGATTGATTTGAGAGTGAATTAAAAATTAACGTGACAGTTAAGTTGTGGTTATTGTTTATGGAGTTGGGGTGAAAGACGCCCTCAGGTAGGAATTGCAATTTCACCTCCGTTAATTATAAATCAGTGCGCCTACCACTTAATCGAGTAAGGCAATTTTCCCACACAGTTCGTGCTGGAGCAACTATGGCCGCCGTCGACGATAATAACCCAAACAAAGTTCTCACCACCACCAGGTTCTCCGAACTCGACCCGCCGCTCTCCGAACCAGTGCTCGAAGCTATTTCAGCCGCCGGTTTCGAGTTTTGCACAGCGGTTCAGGCCGCCACCATACCCCTGCTATGCACCTACAAAGACGTTGCGGTCGACGCCGCCACAGGCTCTGGGAAAACCCTAGCCTTCGTCCTCCCCCTTGTCGAAATTTTCCGCCGCGCCGGCCCTCCCAAACCCCACCAGGTCTTCAATTTTACTTAAAACGCACAAATTATCATTTTTTTTCTGCAGCTATTATACTCGTTTTGTTTTTATTTTATATGATAAATATTCAGATTTATTGCTCATACTTACTGAATTAAGTTTTTTTTTTTGGTTATTGGAAGGAGTTGTTTCATGCGTATGATTTCGTACTGCATTTGGTTTTAAAATGCACTTCTTTCCGTTCTTGTAGAAAGAAAAAGCTTGTAACTTCATTCATTGGTAGGAAGGAAGAGCCAACCCCACAAGATATTGTTATATTTGAGTACCTTATTCAATATATGTGATTACAGGTTGTAGGAGTGGTGATTTCACCAACTAGGGAGTTGTCATTGCAGATATTTAAAGTTGCAGAGCCATTTATTGCGACATTGTCAAATGTTAGGCCGGTGCTATTAGTTGGGGGAGCTGAAGTAAAAGCTGATATGACTAAAATTGAAGAGGAAGGGGCTAATTTGTTAATTGGGACGCCTGGAAGACTTAACGATATCATGGAGCATATGGATATGCTGGACTTTAGAAACCTTGAGGTTTGTTTAATTTGCCTGTCATTGTGGAAGTAATTATATGCCTCCTTTTGTTTCTTATCTGTAAATTATGTTAGCTTTAGAATGAATATGTTGGTATATGCTGTATCAATAGTCTATGATTAAGATGCTTTGTCAATTTCTAGCTCTTGTCAATTTAGATGATCCTGGACATTATTCTTCTTACATTGTTTAACTCTTTTAGAACAGGTATTCTTTTTCCTACCAGGTGCAGACACATTGAGTTTTCATCCGTGATTTCCTGGCTGTTTTAGGACTCTCTTTGGCTTTTTAGATCTTTTGTACGCTTAAACTCATTTCTTTGGTTCTTAATAAATATGTTGTTTCTGATTAATCTGAACACGCTAACATTTATGTATTAATTTTTGGGTGATGGCTATTTCAGTGTAATACAGTGATATGCTATTCTTCATCATCTCATATTGCACTTATTTTGTTTTGCGATATTAATTGATTCAGCATGCTTTTTTTGGAAATATCATTTGCATGTGCTAATCTTTGTTTAAGCAAAAGCGAATGGTAAAGAAAGCTTTATATTCTGCAAGAGGTTTAATAAGTAATGCTTCTCTGGTTTTAGTGGTAACTATGAGGTGAGTCAAATTTACTGCAGATTTTCTTCTGCTGTAACCAGGCTATTCTGGTTCTGTTTTTAGTTGAAAGTTTGTGGTTAAGATTGTTGTGATTGATGATGGCTCTTCTTTGCCCCTTCATTTTATTGGTGGTGAATTTATTTGGTGTTCTTATGCCTCCATTATTTCTCATTTCCAAACTGGTACCGTGAGATGCTTGTCAAGTTCATGCATTGTAATGTTACTTGTTTAAACTTGTGAAACAGATATTGATTCTGGATGAAGCTGATCGGTTGTTAGATATGGGATTCCAGAAACAGATAAGTTCAATCATATCTCGCTTACCAAAGCTTCGTAGGACCGGCCTTTTTTCAGCTACTCAAACTGAAGCAGTTGAAGAGCTGTCCAGAGCAGGACTAAGGAATCCTGTGAGGGTAGAAGTGCGAACCGAAATAAAAAGGCCAAAGGATATAACCTCTTCACAGCAAATTCCCTCTTCAAAAACTCCTTCAGGGCTCCAAATGGAGGTTTTCATCATTCTATTCACGTTGCCTCACTCATTTCAAGATCTATAGTCTAAATGATGCTTAATCACATGAACTGATATTTGTACTTGTTTCCATGGTTCCCTGACTCTACAGTATTTTCAATGTGAAGCAGACCAGAAAACTCTACAGCTGATCAATCTTCTCCTAAAAAACAAAACCCAGAAAATAATTATGTGAGTAGTGATACAGTTTTACATTTTGAAATTGCAGTACTCTTATATAAGTTGCTTCAGCTGCGATAAGTTCTCATACACACATTTTATTTCCTTCTTCTGCAGCTATTTCATGACTTGTGCGTGTGTTGATTACTGGGGAGCTGTACTTCCACGACTTTCCTTATTGAAAGGATTCTCTCTGATCTCTCTTCATGGAAAGATGAAGCAGGTAGTTTTCTTTGGAAAAATCTTAGGAAGCTTATACATAACTAGGCATATCTCTGACACTTATATTATGTATGCAGGCAGCAAGGGAGAAGGCATTAGCATCATTTACATCTCTTTCAAGCGGCATTCTTCTTTGCACTGACGTAGCAGCTCGTGGGCTTGACATTCCTGGTGTTGACTGCATTATACAGGTAGCTACTAACCACCCAATACTGACTTCTTATCTTCAGTTCAGCTATCCAACACAATGAAATTTGTGGCTTCTAAATTGGTTCAACACTCCCATAAATGGATGTTATGACATGTTAATTTTCTTTGGAATCTTAAGATTGTTGTTTATGCTAAAAGATATAACATGATTATGGATTTTTGCCTTATATTTAAGATTTTGTGATTACTTCAATGGAGATGGCTGAGTTTAGGATATTAAAAACTTGAGCACATGATATAGTCTACGGATCGTGCACTCTGTAGGAGACATGAGAGAAACAAAATGGAAATGGTGATAGTAAAAACTATTTGTAGATTTACTAGAATATGTAGGACTTTTGTTGCTTTTCAAGTCAGATATAAGTTCATGTCATAAAATATGGTAAGTTTCTTTAGACATTCTTGATGAAAATGAAATAATAAAAACAATTAAGTTATTGAAATAACAGAAAGCCTTTCATCCCTAAGTTGCTTTGCAGAATAACAATTTACCCTCCAAAGTTATTTATCCCATCTATTGAAAATGATATTGATTTTCTTTATCTTTATACTTCATCTAATTTTTCTGATGTGACAATGAAATTGCTATTGCGGAGAAACTATCATCATAGTTGTGATCAAGAGTAGAAAAAAGTGTAGCCTTTTATCCTTGGTGCTCATCAACATGGTGACTGAGGTTGAACAACATATTGTAAACCATCTTTAGAAGATTTTACATTTTGCTGCGTCATCTAAAGATACTCAGCTCCATGGTTTGTGTTTTTGTAATGATTACAGTGGAAGCTATTTTGCACCATTCGTATGTTATTTTTTATGGCAGGGGGGGTGGGAACTTTCAGAAAAAAACATGTAAAAGCTATTAGACATGGTTGGAAATTTTAAGAATGAACTAATGAGTTGTTGATGATAAGCAAAGATCATAGAAAAAAGGGAGCATCTTGATTGGAGTGTACAACAAAATAGTTGTAGGTGGCCTAGTGTTGAAACAAAAATAATAGAAAGTTAGACTGTGGCAAAGTGTTTAGTGAAAACAATAACATGTACCAAATGGCTACATCACTCGCAAGAGAGTGGACCACGAGAGAAATATTATAATGAAAGCAATTTTTGGAGATCAACTGCCTTCTCTTGCTGTTTTAGATTCACCTCGTTTGGTGGAGGTGATGTGCGACTACCCTCGATAAACTATTTTTAGAGTTTAGTAACTCTATAAAGTAATCGCTATCATATTTGGGATGTGATTTTCTGTTCTGAGTAGGAAGTAAGAGCTTAGTTATGAGGATAAACCATTTTGAGGTTCAGTATGACACAAGAAGATTAAGTTATATGCATATGTTACCTGTGAATGTGCATCTTATAGTATTACATTATGATAAAGTCAATGGTTTATCAAGACAGAAGATAAAATAGACCAAACGAATATTGTAAATAATGGTAAGAGAAGAAAAATTACTTGCAGGAGAAACTGCTGCAGAAATTGTGACAAAAGAAAATTAAAGGCTGCAGCTAAACCTGCCCCAAGCACTAACTAAAATCAGGAAGAAATTCTGCAGCTAACTTTTAATCAAATCTTACCTCACCTTCTACGGCTCTACTCCACTAAATAACAAATGAACTGGACTCTAAACATAAATACAATGAACTGGGGCTTCAGGAACAATTTTGTTTTCCAATACACTGGAGAGCTGTTTGAATGATGTTCTTATTTTCTTTGTTGGCTTTGACTTTAGGCTAATAAGTTAAAAAATAAAATAGAAGTATACTGGTAGGAACATGCCATTCATCTTTTACCTTACTGAATCAATCCTATTGATCTATTTTTAATACATAGACTAGTTTTATTTGAAAGCTGACACTGAAATTTTGAGTTGTTTATTGTTCCTTGTACAGTATGACCCCCCACAGGACCCTAATGTGTTCATACACAGAGTTGGTCGAACTGCCCGGATGGGACGACAAGGAACTGCTATTGTCTTCTTGTTACCAAAGGTTTGATACTACAGAACAGCATAACTACTTTTATTGGCAAACTGCTGCCCCATTTTTTAGTGTTCATGGAATTCATCTCTAATTCACAGGAGGAAGCATACATAGAATTCCTTAGGATAAGGAGAGTTCCACTCGAAGAGAGACAATGCTCGGACGAGGCTCCTGATATCATACCTCAGGTAAACACTTTTATGCTGACATTATCCATTATACTTTGCACTGTTGTCTTTCCAGATGAGTAATTTGTGCTTCTCATGGATGGAACATGTGAGTTGGCTTGTACAAGTTGGGCTATTTGTTTTTGCCAGTTTGCCTCTTCTTCTGTAAATAAATCCCCTGGCCTCAACCTTTTGATACACTCCTGGCCCCTGATTTTATGCAATGTTCAGTGATTCTTGTGTATTAATTCAATTATTCCAGAATTAGGGAGGTTACTCTCACATAATAATTAGTCTGTTTCTCTAATTAGTGAAGCAATAATTTTCCAGATACGTTTAGCTGCCAGAAAGGACCGTGAAATTATGGAAAAAGGAGTTAAGGCCTTTGTATCTTATGTTCGTGCTTATAAAGAACACCAATGTTCTTTTATCTTCAGGTTGTAAAATTGTTGCCCTTATCCAAAATCTTTACTTGTCAAATTAGTCTGTTCTCGTTAAGTGCTCTGATATGCAGGTGGAAAGATCTTGAAATTGGGAAGTTGGGGATGGGATATGGTCTGTTGCAGCTCCCAGCGATGCCTGAAGTAAGGCACTACTCTCTATCCACCCAAGGTTTTGTTCCAGTTGAAGATATAAAACTGGAGGATATCAAGTACAAGTAAGGGTTGGTTTGGAAATAATCTTCTTTACTTGAATGGTTTTCTTTCACCTGAAAATCTATGAAGTGTTTACACCGAGTTAGTAACATTATCCCAAGATGAGTGGGATTTAAAAGATAACTAACTGTTTATATCAGAAGTAGATTACTGACGCGTCGATCTAAAATTTCGTTCCGAATCTGCTTAAGTAATTAAACCAAGTTCATATATTTCATTTCCAATGTTCTCAATGAGAAAAGTATTGCATATGTGATTTTTATTAGACAAGAAATCTAATCATAGTAGTGTGCTATTCTTTTTGACAGTTTTTGCACAGTGCGGCTCTCCTTTGCATTGACCAGACGTTCAATTTATAGCTTACTTATAAAGTGCGTAACTAGATAACTGTTTGCTTATTTCAATATTACCAGAGAAAAGTCTCGTGAAAAGCAAAGGAAGAAAAACCTGGTAGCGAAACAGGCTGCAAAAGAGCAAAAGCAGCACTCTAAAGCAACAACAAATGCTTCGAGCTCTGTGGCCACAAGTAAGAAAACAGCCAAACAGAGACGTGCAGTTCAATCAACAGATGATGCAGATGAGTTAGAACGGGATTATCGTCTCCTGAAGAAGTTGAAAAAAGGTAGGATCGATGAAAATGAGTTTGCAAAATTAACCGGAACAGAGGATCTATGATACTTGGGAATAGGAAGGGGTTGTTGAGTGAACAGCTAAAGAATTCAATGCCTGGATACAACCAGCCCAAGTGGATTCCTGTGCTGTTGGAGGTGCGTACATGTGCAAAGTAAGATACTTGCATCATATCTAAACAACGCGGTACTTTGAGACGAGGTGACAAGATTAACAATATTTGCAATCTTATTGCAACTGGGATCAGCTTTGTTTTGTTGATGGCTTGAATCCAGTCATTAGCGATTCAACTTGAGCTGATACTTTTTGTAGGAATACTTTCCTAGATTTTATAGATTGGGTAGAAGTCGGATTTTATGTATCTTAGTTTGTACTTTAGGAAGGTCATCTACTTTCTACTTTCCTTTTTCTTTTTATTGGTATACTCACTGACTTGATTATGGTCACATACAAGTGTAAAGTTCCAATTCAAAAGTTGAAATCGGGTAATAACATATTGGGTGATTCTATACATAGTCTCATTTTTTTTCTTCGAAAGAGGGCTCATACTTATTTTTTTTTATGGACCTTTCTAGGGCTTAGTACTAATCTTCATCTTTTTGGGTAATTATAATATTACATTTTTTAGATTACGCTATAGTGGCATCGAACTTGAGACATTGGTTTCCTGCATTAATCACTCTATTGTTAGATCAATGTACACTCACACTGATTCTACCTTTGCTTCCTCAAGGTGACAACATACTTGCATATATGCTAGTAAAGCCTCATATCTGACTGTTTATTTGATTTTCGAGGAATTAGCATCTCTAACTTGTGGAGTTAGTTATTTAATTTTCGAGGAATTAGTATATTTCGAAGTTGGATTTAACTTGTCCATAGTTCAATGGAAAATTATTCCTACTCAACTCGAATATTTTTTGAGAGTTAAACTCGAACTATATTAAATCATGCATACAATATTAATATGATCAGAATATCAATGTTATTCGTCTTGTTTAAGTTGATTGCTTAACTTAGATACTCCTTCCATCCTATAAGAGTGCTCAATTTGGCATTTTCGTCCCTTCCATAAGAGTGCATATTCCTTTTTTTGAAAACTACCACTTATATTTTTACTCCATCTTTTTAAATTATTTATAACAAAGCTAAGGATGACTCACACCCTATATCCTTTCACAAATAATAGTGGAATTTTTTCTCCACTTACACACATACCCCTATAATAAAAAATGGCATCCTTTCTCTGCTCAAAATTATAATTATCTAAATTTTATTAAAACTCGTGCTTATAAAAAGTAAGTACATTTGTATAGGAGAGAGGTAATATAATATTCAAATCTATGTGAATATTTCATAATTTTTGAAGTTCGGCATACGAATATATAAATAAAGCCCCAAGTTACACATCTTTGGAAATATATTCATGAACTTTAATTTAGTTCAATTAGTTATTAACACTTTGTCAAGTGTTACTTGATTTAATAAAGTTAAAATTTTGTGTTGCTTGGGACGAATTATAAGTGTGTTTGGGTAGTCATTTGGTGATGGAATAATAATAATTAATGGGCTGTTTAATTTTAGAAAGTAGTTTAGATAGCTAAAAATAGTATATGTTAATTTTTTGTTTATTAAGATGGACTGAATTTTTTTGATATTTTGAAGTTTTTTATAATTTCTATTATTTGAGCTAATTTTATTTGATACATATCCCATTAAAATACTAAAATTAGAGAAATCATAATAACGTGGATAGAAGTTATCAATCATGAAAAGTCGGATTAGAGCTGGGCTTAGTCATTTTGTAATAATTTTGGAGCAAGTCTAGGCACGAATTAAATTTTGGTAACTAATAATTACAAAATACCAAATCCAAAAGTCTATTGATGTAAATGAATAATTTTGCTAATCCAGAAAAGTCGGAGATCCTAGTTATAAAATGATATTTATGGTGCATAATCAAATTTTGTGTGCCTTATGTATCTTATATATTACAATCCCCATGAAAAATTAGAAATAAATAATAAAAATATAAAACTAAACCTCCAACAATACGAGAAACAACCGTGTCATGTCATTTGCTCATTCATATCATCAGGTTAATGTTACAAGACCCTCCAGATTTAGTCAACTAAACTACCTGAATTCTATCATCAAATACTGAACTAACCACCAATGACTATCCAAATCAATGCAAATCTTAAATTTTTATACAAATAAAAACAAAGATTTATGTATCACAATTCACAAGTTAAACGTTTAACCTCCTAAAGAGTGAGCTTCCAAAATTCTTCAGTGAGGACGTTTGTAGGAGAAGCCAAATCTGGGTGGTACCAGAGTCGACCCGAATCACATCTCAACTGTACACAACCCATTCATTCGTACCTGCGCCTAAAAGAGCTATTCAGGCTTCCGACAACAACAGAGCTTTCGTCTGGCTGACATGGTCGCGAAATTCTCATCCATCACCGTTGCACCTTTCGTCCACAGAGCCGGTTGTCATATCCTATATTAAGGCAGCAATTAAGATGCCCCAGAAGAAGCACAAGTGTCATGACTGTATATACCTAATCGGTAGTGAATCACTTCCTCGATATACTGATCTTCTAAATAATTTATGTAGCAGCACCTTCAAACCTTTGCCAAGTGTGCATCGGCAATTGAATTATTGAGGTCTTCTCGAGATTGTGATCTCCGACTCTGAAGGCGCATTTGACTTCCATTCGGTGTCCAGAAGTTGTAGTCAAACTGCATGTTTCCTAAGCTGCCTGAAGAATAACTATGCGCTACGCTACTAGA
>JAYDZE010308938.1:0-18543 GCA_034509125.1 Monilaria moniliformis | reverse complement strand
TCTTGCCACTTACTAATTAATAGTATTTGGGACTGTGGGGTATTATAAATTATCTTTGATCCGGGCGATTCGTACCTACCATCCAACGACGGGTGCGCAAAACCGCAGCGACCAGGCTGCAATGTCACCAGAGAGGCCCGTGTTTGTGGAGAACGTGAAGGGGCTGTGACACAGGTGCAGCAGGAAAAACCGGTTTGCAGAGAGGGAGGTTTGCATTGTGTGCAATGCGAAGTACTGCAGCAGGTTTGTGCTGAGAGCAATGGGGTCAATTCCGGAAGAGATGATTGGTCACCGGATTTATGAGCTGGAGAGGGGATCGCTTGGGAAGTGTTCAAGAATGATGAAGAGGATGCTGACACAAGATGCAGTTAAGCAGATCATGAGCGCAGAGCTGTCATGTCCAGTTAACCAGCTGCCGCCTAATCTGATCTATGTGAACGACAAGGCATGTCGATTGAAGAGCTGCTCGAATCCTCCCAAGAAGCTTAGATCTGGGAGATGTTGGTATGATAGGGTGTCTGGATTTTGGGGAAAGGTGCGACTGAGAGCTCTTTCTTGGACTTCAGGTTAATTTTCTGTGTTGTTTTTATTTGTAAATAATACTTTTTGGCTGAATTGAGCAGGAAGGAGAGCCACCATGCCAGATTATCAGTCCCCTGCTGCAGACAATTGGTTATTAGATTAGCGAGATGTTAGCAATGGTGACACGAACGTGCTGATCAATGGTCGGGAGATAACTAAACCCGAGCTCTGGCTGTTATGGGTATGTCTGTGTAAAGGATTCCGTTGAGGCACTATTATTTTGAAGGTGCAGATGAAAGTTGAGCAGTTTCTTGTTATGTTTGCAGGATGCTGGAATCTGCTACGAGGGTGAGCCTCACTTTTGGATCACTGCTGATGGATCCTGCCAGCTTGAAGGCATGAATAATGTGATAGGGAAATTATGGGAAAGGGTAAGCCAAATATTTGTGTTTGTGTCTTTTTCACTTGATGCATTGTATTGTATGGTTACTGATTGTGCTGAAAATTTCACACAGAAATGAGCCAATATGTTATGCATGGCTCTCTATCTTTGCCATTTCCTACTAATAGGGCTAATCCTGGTGGCGAAGACTCCGTCAGAGATAGGGAAAATGCTGCAAAGAGGATAGAAGGGAGCATGATGAATAAACTTCTCCTAGTAGGCTGTGATCAGTCTGGAACGAGTACGTTATTCAAACAGGTGAGGCGAGGCGTGGGTGGTGGAATATATTTTCCTGTTTTAATTGAGGCTCCAATTTGTTTGTCGCTGGTGATACTATGATGTTCTTTCGCTTGAAATTTGTATTCGATTTGGCTCTTTAAGCTCAGATCCGCTAAATGTATGTTCTGTAATATGAATTGGATTTTGTTTGTTTTCAAAGAAGCAAAATTCGCAATAAGATGCAAAGGTGCAGATATATGATGCAAGTTGATATATTGAACTTGAGATTCAGTTGCATGAAACTACATACTCCTATTATCAAGGTGCATTTTTTTGAAGAATCTGTTTGTTTTCCTCTTTGTCATGTACAGGCGAAAATTCTGTACGATGTCCCTTCTTCAGAAGATGAGAAGCAAAGCATCAAAATCATGATCCAAAGAAATTTATATAGATACATCGGTATTCTTCTTGAGGGGCACGGGCGTTTCAGAGAAGAAGATGCGATGGATTTAAGAAGACGACGTGTTGACAAGCCTGGTCCTTCAGGTGTACATATAGTTAGTAATCTCTTGGATAATTATTTCCTAAAAGAGAGCCTTCCTCTTAATAGGTCAAACATCACTTCCACAGAGATTTAGAAAACTAACAGATGCAAAGATTCTTAGAAATCATGTGAAGTCTTCATATGAGAATAATAGTTTGAATTCAAACTTTCACAGGTTTGTATGTTCTTGCTAGTCACAAAATGTGATGAAATATATATATACATGCATATCCTACACCTTTTAGAGTATTTATGCATAAAAGAATCCCTTTTTTTTAGGCGATGCATAAAAGAATCTTAGTTTGTATAACCAGATCCTTTTGTTGCCTTTCTTCAGTTGTGGCAGAGGAATTGACCACGTTGATGAGAAGAACGCTTATTCGTTCAGTCCAAAGCTGGAAAATTTCTCGAGTTGGCTAATCCAAATCATGATGACGGGAACTTGGAGGCTATATTTCAGGCTGCTACTCGAGAGTATTCACCTCTAGTCGCGGAGCTATGGAAAGACGAAGCTTTTCAAGCCATTTACAAACGGAGAAACGAGCTGCCTTAGCTGTGCTCTATGGTCTTTTCTCTTTAAGACGCTACTTCCTTCTTTCAATCTTAATTGCATCCACACATTTATATACTTCTCTCTGTTTCGAAAGGCAGTTGAAATTTCGCGGAGGGACTATGAGCCATCTGAACTGGATATCTTCAAATGGAGTTGCACCCATGGAGTTTTCTCTTCCAAAGTCGTCTCAGGATGGCTACATGGAAACTCTAGATCAGAACGAGCCACCGTTGAGGTAAGTTGCCTCAGAACTCTGATTTACTGCATCCATATTGAATGCCAGTCATGAATTTAACATAACAGAAAGGATGTTCAAGTTGGTTTAAATAAATGATTTTTTTCATAATCATTTAAATTTTGTGAATGCAGCTATGAGCTCGTCAGAGTTCATGCAAATGGCCTTGGAGAGAACTGCAAGTGGCTGGAGATGTTTGAAGATGCCGACCTTGTCCTATTCTGCATTTCCCTCACAGAATATGCTGAGTACAACGAAGACATAAACGGCACACGATCAAACAAGCTGTTGGAGACCAAGAAACTCTTTGAGAGGATCATCACTCATCCCACCCTCGCTGACAAACACTTCCTTCTCGTTCCCAACAAGTTCGACCTGCTAGATGAAATGATCGATCAAACTCCCCTATCGCGGTGTGAGTTGTTCCAAGATTTCAACCCGGTGATCAGCCAACAACACCCTCACAATCCCACTAGCAGCAACAACCCTTCCTTGGCACTGCACGCCTCCCACTATATTGGTGTGAAGTTCAAGAGGCTGTTCTATTCCCAGACCGGGCGAAAGCTGTTTGTGGCACGAGCAACAGGGTTGGAGGGGATAGCATCGACAAAGCCCTTAGGTATGGTAAGGAGATCCTCAAGTGAGAAGATGAGAGACATACTGTTAGCAGAATCCAGATTCTAGTGAGAGCTTTGATCCAAGTTACTCTGCTTACAACTCTTGAAGCCCTTTTCGAGTTTTGATGCAATCCGAGAGAGCAAATGTATATACATTCAAGTTTTTTGTGTACTAAACTTGCAAATGTGTCAAAAGCAGAGTCATTGTAAGAGAACTATATTTCCAGATTTGTACTAAATGAAAATTCTTTCATTCAATAGAGTACAATCAATACAGGTATACATGTGGCTACATTTTGAACTTAATGGATTCTACAAAGAGCTAATCCCTTTTGCACATTGAATTTTCAAGAGGGGGCAAACCGGTCAAGGAGCAAGAAAACGATTGTGTCCGGCATAGTATCGTCGGTTCTTGCCGTCGTCGACGGTGATGAAGAAGGAGAGCCATGTTTTGGTTCTTGGCTTTTCTCATCAGCAGCATCGCTTTTCCTAAAACTTGATAGGAATGGGTTTTTGGCTCTAACCTTTGCAAACATTCCTCTCCTAGTTTCTCCGATGCAAACTTCACCTGCAGCTCCCATTTTTTTCCTGAACACGCAAAAAATCTTTTATTTTATTTTCTTTCTTTATTTTTTTTTCTCCTCTTCGATGGAATGTATTTATAGGAAAAAAGTAATGAAGGTTGAAGTTCACCACACACACAAACACACAGTGGGTGGCAAGATATTTTTTGTGGTGTAGCAAGAAAAATCAATGTGCGAAGGCCCTAACACGCGGATAAATATGTTCCATAAAACATGCATGATTCAGTATATTTTTCTCAAATACGAGGGGAGGGTCAAGAAAAGCATGCCACACATGCTAGGTGCGAATCTATACGTGAATAGAATATGCAAAAGGAATCGTGCTTGTGCAATATAAGATCCAAATAATTGTTGAGGGAGGCTGGCTACCATTCATTCCTTGTGGTCCAAATAGACAGAGATGAACACTTCCAAATCCATTTCTGCCGGGAATTGATAGAGGTTTTTGTCACATATGGTGATGACGGGACTCAAAAGCACAAAGGGCAAAAAGAAAAGAGATATTTATTGGGGCTTGCTTAGGGAATGCTTATAATGTTGAGGGCTTGGGTCGCACTTAGAGAGAGGTCTCACTCACAAATCACGAGCACAAGTGATCAACAGAACTACAGCATCGTAAAAGGGGGTGTAGAGCGCTTGCTTCGCATGCGAGAGGCACGGGATTTGATTCCCCGCACCTCCATTTTTGTGTCTCTTTCTCTCTCTGGCTGAATTATAATTAGGGAAAAATATTGTCTACACTATTGTCCAATGCTCACTACTTCAATTTTAAAATTTTAATTATTCTTATTTGAGTTCAATAATTTTTAAGTTTAACTCAAAACAATCAAATAAACATATAATATACAAGCATAAAAATTACAGAAACCGAGATTAACCCCCGACAAGTTACTGACAATCAGATTAACCACCGGTTACAAATAGCCGGTGACGACGCCTAAAATCCATCAAGTAGCTGTGCATTTGAACAAGTCTTCACTCTTCTTTTTTTCTCCCTTCTCACATCCAACTATGTTAATTCTTTGAACATAAAGGTGAAATAAATGTAGTTTGAAATTAGAAGTACCCCAAGTGTTGGAGCTGTGCATTGCTAGCATGACCTAAAAGACTACCGCTAACTCCAGTCTCATTAATATGAGTTCCAAACATAAAACAATCAAAGAGTCCTTTAAGATTATTACAAATATTTCTTGGATCATATAATTTGGATAGGGATTTCCAATGTTGAACCGAGTCGCTACAGCTCTCTGACCCCTTCATTTTCCAACTGCAGGTGGAACCATTCAAATTTGAATCAAGAGCCACAGACGCCGTCATAGGACTTTAACAGACTTGATGCTGCATCTCCGACTAGGATACGTGGATCGCAAGAAGCACAGTCCCAGAAGTTCTTCAGCCTTCACTATGACAGAGAGCATTGACATAACGGAAAGCCCTCTCTCTTCCTCTCTCTCTGAAGTTGAGCTGAGTTTCTTTCAAGGGAGCTGCTGCAATTATATCCAAGGAAATATACTTGTGTCTGCTTGTTGCATCCTCCATTTGGAACAGTACTGTCTCCGGTAAGAACCTTTCGCGATTCTTGAATAATTTGTTCCGTTCATGGAGGCATTTTCCGAGGGAAAACTTTGTACTAAGTGCTTAATGATGAATAGCCTTCCCAAGATCAGATCCAAGGCGTCCAACCTTCGTACATATTACAAAGGTTATATCTGTATTTGTTGCTTGCCTCAGGAGAAAATCTAATTGCTCTGGAATGCTGATTTCCCTGAGAGAACCACGGAAACATCTCGTGTCAAATTTCATACATTTTATACCACTCATTACGAGGGAAGCAGATACCTGCTATCAGTAATATCTTGGCCGTCAATAATCATCTCTACTCGCCTTAAGACTGACTTGCATAAGCATTTTTACCTGCAGAATGGAACTCCCATTTAGAGGATGTTAAAGCATAAAAGGAAAATCAAGATTTCCAGACAAAATACAGTCTTCTCTATTATTGTTGCACATCATAAGTACATCATAACAATTCAAGTTTCCACTATAGTTTACCCATGTGTGGTTGATCAACAGTCTCTATGTGGGTGGAGGAAGTTTCCTGCAGTTCTTCCCCGACCTTTTGTCTTGGTCTAATATAAACTGTTTATCTTTTCACAGAAGAACTTTCCTGCTAAGAAAGAAATGTTTTAGGCCCTGCTAGATACATCACGCAATGAACAGCTTATGACATCATGACAGAAAACACAGATATCAAAAACCTAATTGTTGTTGGAGTCTGTTTTCCCATCAAGTGATTCCAAAACTTCAGCAGCATCTGAAATTGGTTCAGTCACATCAAGACGACTGAAGCTATCTGCAAGACCTGCCTTGGCAGAAGTAGCACCTTTTTCTGCATTGCCACTTTTGATGCTTACTATTGGAGATATCCACTCACTATCTGGCAGAGCAAGTTCGTTCATACCAGCAGAAGCCTCGTCATTATCTCCATCAGATCTGATGAACATCTCCATCTATTCAATATCATACTCTGAACCAGGATGTGCAGCATCTACCCTCAGTGGATCAATTTCCTGTGGTCTTACTTGAAGACTTTCTCCTACTCCCTCAAAGAAAATGGAACTATCTGCATAACTGAGATTATTAAGTCACCAAAGTTGACCGTGATTCATTTGAATGTTCTATGGTATAATATTTTAGTCAATTGCCAAGACTTCCATTTCTATTTTTATTTTCTGATTTTGCAATAACATGCCAGTTGACTCTCAAATCATTTTTAATATTTTCCAATTTGCTACTTACCTTTTCGAGCATAGAACCACATTCAGAAGTCAGAGCACTATGGCCTCCAACAATGGCCACATATGAAGATAATGCCACAGTGGCTTCGCAGGCAGAATCCCTCGTAGCAATAAGAGTGTTCTGTAAATCACCTGCAAAAGATGACAAGTAAATACTCTGACAAACTACAAAAAACTAGAACTCATGAAGTGATTCAAAACAAAACAATCCAGAGACTCTTCACCAGTATCACACACATGAAATGATTATTAAATGCTCCAAGAATCAAGGTTGAACCGTTGCATAGTGTTTTCAAATGTTTTAGATGATAAGAATCTAAATCATGTAATTTGGTTAATAGAGTTAATAAAAGTTAATAATACAGGTAAACTAAGATATCTCAATACTGATATCAACATGACAAAAACCCAACACACCCATGCACATCATTTATGGTTTTTCAACATTAATACTGAATTGGAACACCACAAGTCAGGTTTTTCATCAATATTTAGATATTTCCTATGTGAAGTGTAAGCGTAGAAGCTAGTTAAGGCAGAATACTTTGTCAAGATCAATGTTAACCGAGTTGGTTGCATCTAAAATTATCTTTGCTGGAAAGACATATATCATCTGAAGCAGACTTGGATTTTACTGAAGCAATTGAAAGTACATTAAATGCAGAAATTAAACCACTCAAAGCTGCTTCCATATTGCTTTGTGCGAGCATCCATTCCCTCTCAGCCCCTGAATAAGAAATAAGAGAAACTATGAGATCCTGGGAGGAGTCTCTATGGACAGTAGTGCAATAGTGAACGACAAATGAATTCAAACTAACGTATAAAGGAATGGTAGGCAACATCCAATTTTGTTATTGCACTTAAAAAAGTTTGTTGCCAATTTCCACCATCTGCTGCAGTCTTCAATGAGGAACTTTCACTCATAGTCCTATGCATGCCATTCCTCGAAGCCTCAAACTCTGAAATTGAGATGCACACTTGCATTATATCTGATACAATTTTTGAAGCTTCCTGCAAAAATTTCCGCCGTTTAACAAAATGGTTGTGGAATTCAGGTGGTATTCCAGCATTTCTAGCCTGAACAACTCCAGCAGAACCAGAATTTGACCCCCACAAGCCCAGCTCATTGCCCTCTCAAGCTGCCCTTCTGCTGTGACAGAAGTTCCTTCACAACATTGCAGGCATTCCAATGACCTAGCTATAATGGAAACTGATGACAGCACACTTTCCAGCAATCTTGCCCTATTAGTGTTCAAAATAACAGGTAGTAAGTTATCGCCTGGCAATTTCTGAGGGTCTCGAGTTGATATTATGCATCGACTCCATATGAGCTACTCCCAAGCTGGTTTTCAGAAGTGCATCTTTAAGTTCTTCAACCTGCCTCTTCATGCTAGATGCTGCTGATGTAGCTTCTCTGAGAGTTTCGTGTGCATTGCAGTACTCCTCAAAGATCAATTGCACTCTTCTAGCAGCAACATAAATCCATTTGAATTGTATCTTTTTCCAGATCTTTAACTGACTCGCTCCTTTGCCTCATCATCTCAAGTTCTGTGTCTAATCTTTTCATAAAGATTGGTCTATCTTTCAAATATTTGGCAATATGCTCCTGAAATTGTATCCTGAGCTTTTTCTTTACAACATCAACAAGTTGATCAAATCCTAAATTCTGATCAAAAGATGCAGCCATAGCTTGTACGCAGGAACCAAGCAGAAGATCCACCATATACACTTTCCGAACAAAGAAAGCATGACCATGCAGTGAACTAGGCAACTTCCATATATATTCAGGATACTGAGCAGCCTGAATTAATGGAGTCCAAGAGAAGGAGATAAGGAATTCTATTTTAGCTATGTGAAACGGGTCCAATTGAAGACATTGAGCAGTGAGAGAAGGAATTCTATTTGTGTGGGTTCGGGAACTCCAGCCGCTGTAACAGCAGCCGCTAGAGACAAAACTTCATTAGAACCAGTCTCAGCTTTATGCAGGCATTTATCTGTGGAATTGAACTGCTTTTTAAAGCATCAAGGATCCTTCCATGCTGCTCAGTCCAGGTTCCTGCCTCTCGGCCTTTCTCCATTACTATGGCCTGTTCCTGACTCAACTGGTGCACCTGTAATTCAAACACGGCACAGTTTTTTTCTGAAGTACTGGTTGCTTCATATTGAACAAGTATTGATCGTTCTTGGTCAGCTTGATAGGAACGACTTGATACAGTCTCATAATGGTTCAAAATGCTGGCAAACCTCTGCAAGAGATTTATTGAACTTCTTTTTAAAACATCAAGGATCCTTCCATGCTGCTCAGTCCAGGTTCCTGCCTCTCGGCCTTTCTCCAGTACTATGGCCTGTTCCTGACTCAACTGGTGAACCAGTAATTCAAACAGGCACGGTTTTTTTCTGAATTGCTGGTTGCTTCATATTGAACAAGTTGTGATCGTTCTTGGTCAGCTTGATAGCAACGACTTGATACAGTCTTATAATGGTTCAAAATGCTGGCAAACCTCTGCAAGAGATTTATAATTTGTGCATCCCGAGCATAGAACATGATTAAGGTATTTTGGAGATGACACAAGTACCTTTTCAATATTGAACTGAAGGCTTTAAATCCTTCATTAGAGGGTGCACCAGGGCTACGAGATAAAAATCCGGGGCGACGGGACACGCGTCCCACGAATCGGGGCGCACAAACAGTTCAAAAATCAGTCAATCTATACTAAAACAGTTCATTTATAGCAAATAAAACAAAAAAATAATTCATATAAATAAAATAAAACAGTTCATAATCATCCAAAAAATAAAAAATTCTCAAAATAAATTACATAATACAAAAGAAATAACTAAATTAAATCATCATCACTCAAATGCTTTTCCTCTCCTTCTTTATCGGACTCAACCTGATAGAGTAAAGACAGTAGAAATAAAGATATAATCTAATATATGATAAATCCTCAAAGAGGCCAGGAAGCGAGAAGCTTCTGTCCAGCGATACACGCTTCAACAACTCTCAATAATAATAAACCCTAAGCTCTGCAGAATTATAAATATATATTAAACCCTACTAAGGCCCATGCATAAGGCAAAAAGCCCGCAAAAGAAAATAACTTAATATATTGCTGCTAAATAAAATTAAATAAAAACCCATCAAAGACTCGTTGTTGCCTTCTTGAATCTGCGCCGGTTATACACTTTTAACCCCGTCGGCGCAGCTCCATCACAACCAAATTAATATCTTCTTTCTCATCATCATTATCTACAAGAATATAAGCGGCTTTTTCCCTTATATTTGTGTTATCTTTAGTGTGGTGCAAAGGTTCCAACACACTAGAAGCTCTACATGTTAGTGAATCATATCATCATCTCCATTATTCTCATTTTCATCCTCCCAAGTAATCATTCGTTACTATCATCAATTTCACTCAGGATAATAGAATCAGTGTTGCTGCTTATATTGAATCTACGCCTAAATGCTCTATTATAGTTCTCATAGACACCAAGTCATTCAATCGTCATTGTGCTAGGCAATTCCTCTTTTTGCTACTAAGAATGAAATTACTGGATGGACATTTATTAGTCTCTTGCAAGGATGTCATTCATTTATACTATACGCCTAAATGCTCTATTATATTTCATAAACACCAAGTCATTCAATTGTTATTATGCTAGGTAATTCCTCTTTTTGCTATGAATCTAAGAATGAAAATACTGAATGGACATTTATTAGTCTCTTGCAAGGATGTCATTCATTTATTCTAGAGATTGTCCAAATTCCAATTGCTTGGCTGTTAAAAAACACTCTAATTCCTCTCACAACCGATAGCTTGTGATAGCACTACAAGTGAGGCTCAAGACTTGAATTGCAAATTGGGTATAGCACACCCATAAGATTTCCACCATAGCCGAAGAAAACAAGAAATATAAATATCTTACATATCATTTACAATCAAATAAATAATTTAATAAAAAAATGATTAGTAATTATCGTATGTCATATCATTTATGTGTCACATAGCCATCAGAGTTCCAGAAACAGAGACATCCTCCCAATACAATGTCATTTCATCCTTTATGAATACTTTGTTAATTCAAAACCAATTTTTAAACACATTAATATATCTTCTATAACCTCACCACATGTCAAAATACTTTGTACATCGTCACAAATCTGCGGATTCAGGTAATGTCCTACCAGTATGTAATAGTCTGTGCAATTAATTATTCCACCTAAAATCAATGATTTCAAATACTCTTTTATACTTTTCTTCTTTTACGGTGAATGTCTTGGAAATGGCTTCTTTATACCTATCCACAGCCTCATTAATATACCTCATAGCGGGCTTACGCTCAACATCAACCATTCTCAACACCTCGACAAGAGTACAAGTGAATTTCAGAGGTATACGACATACCTCCAATAATTATCGTTCATCAAAGTGATAGTTGTTGCTTGCTAATGACTCTTTGTATCACTACCTATTACGCCATGCATCACTAATAAATATTTTTCTTAGATTATGCCTCTGGTTATGGATTGACCTCAAGGTGATGAAGGGCGTGGCAAATCTAGTAATAGCAGGCTAAAGCAACTCCCTCTTATTTGTATATATTCTCATCATATTTAGCAGACCAATTTGTTGTACATAAAATCAGCCAAAACTATTACTTTTTTTTATTGCAGCCTTGACACGATGCAGTGTATTGTACATGGAGACCAAAACAAAGTGAGCTTCTTTAGTTGCAACAATAATCCAGTTTTCTTTTAATTGGAAGCATTATCAATCACAATTTATATCATATTATGCTCTCAAACATAATCAACTATCTTTTTAAACATTAATAATAAGGTATTTGCATCTTTCACAATCTCAAACATGCCAACAGATTTGATGAAAATTGAACCCTTAAGAAAGTTAAACATTAATAATAAGGCATTTGCATCTTTCACAATCTCAGACATGCCAACAGATTAGATGAAAATTGAATCCTTAAGAAAGTTTTCATCAAAGTTTGATGTATCTGAAATTGTGAAAGATGCAAATGTCTTGTTGTCAATGCTTAAAAAGAGGTTAATCATGTTCGAAATTATAATGTGATCCAAATTGTGACTGATAATGCTTCCAATTACCAGAAAACTGGACTGATGTTGCAAGTGAAAAAATCCATTGTGTTTTGATCTCCATGTGCAACACACTGCATTAATTTTATGTTTTAAGATATTTATAAAACATCTATTATCAAGTGTGCAATTAAAAAAAATCAATATCTTTGACTGATTTTATTTACAACAAAATTGGTTTGTTGAATATGATGAGAAGATATACAAACTATTACCAAATTTGTTGCATCCTTCATCATCCTGAGGTACTTCCATAACCAGAGGCATAATCTAAGAAAAATGTTTACTAGTGATGGTATAAAAAGTCAACTAGCAAGCAGAGAACTGCCGTCGTGTTGAATGATAATTATTGGAGAAATGTCGTCTATACTCTGAAATTGACTTATCCTCTTGTCGAGATATTGAGAATGGTTGATGCTAAGCATAAGTCTACTATGGGGTATATTTATGAGGCTACAGATAGGTGTAAAGAAGTCATTTCAAAGACATTCAACGAAAATGAAGAAAAGTACAAAAGAGTATTTGAAATCATTGATTGTAGATAGAATGATCAATTGCAAAGACTAATACATGCCGCAAGATATTATCTGAATCTGAGTGTCTTTTATGCGGATGTACAAGGTATTTTGACATATGGTGGGATCATAGGAGATATATATGAATATGTTCAAAAATTGGTTCTCGATCAAAATCTCTATTTTTGGAACTCCTATAGCTATCCGGCGTAGAAATGACATGGCACCCGTAATTAGCAATCATTTTTTTATTAAATAATTTATTTGATTAGTAAATGATATGATAGATGTTTATATTTTTTGTTTACTTCAGCTAAATGATGGAAATCTTATGGGTGTTATGCTATACCCAATTTGCACAAATTTGCAATTCGAGTCTTTGAGCCTCAGTGCTATGGTTGTGAGAGGAATTAAAGTGTTTTTTAACAGATGAGCAATTGAAATTTGGACAATCTCTAGTAGAAATGAATGACATCATTGCCAATACTTTTTTAAGAAACTAATACATGTCATATATATTCCTTTTCACTTTTATATTCATAGCAAAAAGAGGAATTGTCTAGCACAAGGACGATTGAATGACTTGGTGTTTGTGAAGTATAATAAAGCATTTAGGCGTAGATTCAATATAAGCACCGCCATTGATCATATTCTCCTAAGTAAATTTGATGACAATAACGAATGGATATTTGGGAGGATGGAGGACGAGGATAATGGAGATGATGATTTGGTTATTGAGAATGATTCACTAACATGGAGAGCCGGGGTCTGATGAAGGAAAAAAGAACCAATAAATGAGTAATAATTTAATTTAGTTATTTCTTTTGTATTATGCAACTTGTTTTAAGAATTTTCTATCTTTTGATGAAATATGAATTATTTTATTTTATTTTATTTATATGAATCATTTTATGTTTTATTTGTTATAAATGAACTGTTCTAGTGTAGAACTGTTTATGCGCCCCAATTCGTGGAGCGCACGCCCCAAATTTTTACATCATCGGCCCAACGTGACCCTTGCCCCTGACAATACTGAATAGGAATGATTAAATAGGAGTTTATTTTACTTAATGATTCTCCTTCCCCAGGAGTATTATGTCATACAAAGCTGCACCTAATAGCTTTGAAGGTAAAAAAGTGCCTTCGTATGGCATACCTGGTAGCTATATGTCGTCCATACTCCAGCGCATGTTAATGAACCCGTCAGTCAGTTAAATTATCAAATAATGATTTATCAGATTCAAATATGTAAAGCAAGCTCAAAAAATATAGTAAAAATATTTGCTAACCTAGTAAGCAAGAATTCTCTGCAGCTCCTCAGCAGAGGGTTCCTCTGGCAAATTTGCATTGATAAGGGTTGGATATACTAGTGACCATGGAAAATGTTTAGCCAACATGGCAGGCAACGGTTCTAGCTGCCTTCTCACCACTTTATCTGGATGAGAACTTAATCGAGCAAACAATCGAGGTGCTATTTCCTTCAAATGTAAACAATTGGATCAATATTACGTTAGGGATGGCCAGGGGAAAGAACAAAAACATTAGACCAGTATTACAAAACGTTCAATGGTCAGTAATGAACTCATAAATATTAATTACCTGCCAGGGTAGCAAAGGGACCTTTGGCATAGCTGATTCAAGATTTTCTTGCAATTCAATCCCATAGTTGACTTGAATGTCTAGTATATAAAGTGTGGCCCTCAGGGTGTAACACGCTTATACTTCAACTCAACATCATGCCAAGTTGATTGACAATCAGAACTTTCAAAAGATGAATATGAAAGATAATTTATAATTGCTTCGGCAGCTTGACCAAAGAGAGAAACCCTTCTTCTCCGCAAAGACCACCAAACATCAACCAAATCAGCCACCAAGGGTACTAATTTGTCCATACCTGCAGCAATGTTAGCAGATAGAAAGCATTTTTTCAACTGAGAAGACAGCGCAGCAGATAGGTCATCCCTGCTACAGTTCTCTGCCCCAGGTACTCCAGCAGCTGTTACAATAACATCTCTTATTTGCTGCAGTAAAGACGTCCGTTCATTTTCATAGTGTGTGCCTTCAGTAACAAAAACCTTACCATCTGCACTCTCTTCATGTGACTCCAGGTAAGATCTTTCTGGAATTAGCTGTAAAATTACTTCTTTAACACACGATTTCTCTTCTTCGGTTAGAATAAACCTATCAGGTTGAATTTCAGGAGCAAGAATGGGAGAAAAACTAACAAGAACGAAGAGCTGCATCTCCATTAGAGGAAACTGATGTTTTAGCTTGAGTATAAAACCATGAAGCATACAAAATCCAAGACTTTCCCATCATTGGGCACATAAGTGTCTATGACTTTCTAGCAGTACCAACAACTTCGTCTATGATAAGATCTAATCCAGATTTAGAACCTTGATTACCATCAAAAGAGGCAAGGGTGTCTTTGCTTGGAGAAGAAAGTTTGCTCTTGCTTGGAGAAGAAAGTCTGCTTGCATCTCATAAACAATATCCTCCAAATTTTTATTTATACAATCTCCTAGCAACCAGTTTGAAAGTTTTAGGCATGTCTTGGCCCTCAGAACATTCTCTTGAGAAATGCAAGCTGCAGTTGAAGAAGAAACCATGGAAGGACGCACAAAAGACCAGGCACTTTTATATGCATCTTCAAGCTTGTCCTTAACTCGCATGAGTAGAATGTGTTCATATTCGAGACTAGAGATGAAATATTCACAAGAAGTTTCATTAGAGTAATAATAAGGCCTGCTTTTTGAGAGACGGGTAGCTAGAATTAAGTTCCTCTGCTTTCGTGCTAAAATCACTAAATTCTTACAGAAATCAAGAGTAACCAGAGAATTCGGGAGCGTATTCTGACAAACACGCAAAACATTAGACCACAAACTGCAGTCCTGGTAGAATTGGTTACAAGGAAACTGCATGGTTTCAATATATGAGCTTAACAATGATGGGAAGTGCTTACCCAAGCTGTCTCCAAGTTTGCAGCCCTCCTCAAATGCAGAAATGCAATACAACTGATTGATGAGTGGTGCTGCCTCCACCAGTCCATCAAGTGGCAAAACAGACACTGTCTCCTCCAACATTAATTTAGCCTTTTGCAACTCAGGGGCACTTTTTCCACCTTCCTCTCATTCTGGTGAAGCATTGCTTGCAAAAGCAATTGCTCCCTTCTTTGCAAAGCCATCTTGGGATCAAGTGTGAGTTCATTACTACTTTTGGGGGTCAAATCAAGGTATGACCAAGCTGCCTGGAAATCTCCTTCATCAAAACGAGCCAAGGCTTGAATTGAATTTTATTCATTTCTTGTGGTAGTCAAAGCACCAGAATAACTCTTCCCGGAATACTTTGCACGGATATTTTGCAGCTCCAGCAACAAGAATCAAGATATTTCCAATCAGAAATAGCTGTATAACTCTCGATTATACGTGCAATGGCATACTGTACACCATCAGAACCCAGAGAAGTGATTGATTCTTCAGTCTGTAACAAATTAATGAAGTGAGCAGCGGCCTTTTCATGCTGGCCCCTGGCCTGATAAACAAGCCCAGTAATCCAAGAAAAGTGCCTGCAGTCTGTATTTTCATTACAACCTTGGGTTTCTGATACACCTCCTCTAATGGTGCGTAACATAGTGGACTATGGCAACGAAGGCTTTGCCCTAAGCTTGGAAGACTGGAAGACAATTACGACACATTAATTGCTCTTGTGGAAGTGGAGCAGCAGTTACCAAAAGTGGTGTAGGTTACAGAAGTTATGCTTGGGAGTTAGAGGATTAATGCTTGGAGTGGAGGAGTAGTGCTTAATAATCATTATTGCTGATATTATTAGTATAAAAGTCATAGGGATGTAATAGGTTAGGATATGGTGGAATCTTCTTTGAGTGGCAATTGAGCCAAGGCCTTCGAATCAGAGGGAGTTATCAATTATATTTCTATTGCATCCCAGATTGTGTCATTTTCTCTCCTTCCTTTAACAGTTTCATTGGCAAACAAGGGAAAGAATACCATGGCTACCCATTTTTGCAACCCAATTAAAGCCTCTGGTTCATACATCTTACATAATGCCAGTGCCAAATTCCGTATGATTCTCAAAATATCTCCAGCATATCTCCCTCTATCAGTCTTCAGTTTTTCAGTCACCTGGGCTCTAGACTTATCTGTCAGTGCAGAAGCAACAATGTTGCCAATATCATGCAAATGTATCATGCAGTAATGAATTGTAGCATCATTACATTGGATTGCAACTCCAGCATCCATCATTGGTTCACTTATTCAAGAAAACCACTACTCACAAACTTTTTTATTAGCCCTGAAAAACAATAAACTGGTCTGAGGTGGATGGTAAGACCATTGACCCTTCATATGCATTATAAACATTTTTCTTCAAGGCTTCAACAAATTCTAGTAACAATCTCATTGGCAGTAAATGAGCATAAGAACCTATTATATTTAAAGCTCCATCATTTTGTGATGTCTCCAGCTGTAACAAATGAGAAATGTCAAGAAGCATACACTCCAAGGCAGCAAAAGTTTGATTTGGGCCCCCAAGATTAGTTCAGAGACGAGTAGTAATGCAAAACCTAGCTGCTTCATGTACAGCCCACCAAGCACCAGCAAGATGGTTAACAGAACAAATTCTTTCAAGAATGTCTTCTTCAACTTTGATGTCCCACCATAAACCACTAGCATCAATATCTTCTCCTTCCTCTGCCTGAATGTAGTGGTGGTTCTTTTTGCTCCGGGAAGTACGAATGAGTCACTGGATCCAAGATAGAAACAAGTCGCAGCGAGTGGAATTGCTGGGGCAGTTGCTTTAGGGCAAAAAACTTGCTTCCAGTGCAAGAAAGATCTATCGGCCAATACAGGAAGTTGAGACTGGCTTGTACTAGCTGCTCCACAACCACAAAGACCACAAACATATACTGTGGTATGTAAAACATGAGAAAGCAACTTAAGATATGCATCTTTTAACTCCTTTTCTAGATCACCAAGTTTTTCAAGGATCACTTCAGCAAGAATAGGGAAGTGCGTGGGATGGATAATTTTTGCTCTCAGAAGCATCTCAAGAACTGTTGCTACTAGATTTCTAGCTTCAGGTTCCCTATCTGAAGCAGCAGCCAGACTTGACAAGGGTAAAATGGAGCCTTTACATATTTCTATATATGTCAATAGCATTTTCACAAAAAATTTGCATCCATTTTAGGGCTTCTACTTTGACTGCCAAAGGAGAAGAACTATCAAGAGCTTTATAAGTAGGTTGGAGTACCTCCTCACATGACCAAGAACCCTGGATATGGAATTCTAACGTTCTCCTCCACCACATGTGTCCCAGATGATGTGTCATGAGAACTCATCACACTATTTTCTTTTCTTATGAAGAACTTGCCCATGAACTTAATAGCAGCAAGCCTTTCCAATGTTCTTAGAAGAGTAACTTGCAATAATACACGCTTTGGATCGGAAAGCTAAAGGGATCAAACTTATTGATTAAAAAGGTACCAATTTCTCTACTCTACCAACAAGCCAAGCATCAGCTTTTGCTTGTCTAATGAAACCATCATCTCCTCCTACAGAAACACAGCTCAAGAGTACTTGCAAGTCAAACTTAATTAAAACAACCAATTCAGAATTAGAATAACTTGTAGAAGCTACAGTCATTTCGCACCCATCCACCTTGTATGAATTATGTTCAAGCCTGCTCTTCAATAATTATAACTCTTCAAATATAGAATTAATAGATTTCTCAACAACATCATTTTTTTTATGTTGAAGTAAGAAGATATACGTAGCTGCGGCACCTTCCAGTCACGAGGTGATTTGGGTGTAAATGGAATTGAGATATGGGTCGATCCAAATGTAGTATCTTCTGCACAGACAATGGTTTAAGACAAAGCTTTTGAAGTGACATCTATTGCAGATTAGTTTTAAGAACACCGGGAACCTGGATAGAAGAAATCTTTTTGGTATGAACTTGATTTGCGTTTTCCAATTCTAAACTTTGGAACAATATATCCACTGCGAGAGAGTAAAAAGTAGAAAACCTTTCACCCAATATCTCTGCCAACAACATCAAGCACCTCCAAGAATCCTCAACCCATTTCGACCATCCAATTTTCTTCCAGTCATAGATAAGCATCTGAGTAAAAGAGGCACCATTTGGGAAAGGGGTACGCCTATTTGTTCAAGAAAATTTATTTCCAGTAAACCAGATGCCAGGGATTTTAAAACTGTACAGAAGTAAGATAACAGAGAAAGCAATCTTTTGAATTGTTGAGGACTACCAGGACTTCCATCCTGGAGTAACAAATCCACGTCGCCTAAATTTTTTGAAAGCAATCCCAGAGAAAATTGCATATTATTTACCCAGTGTTTCTGGAATTGTAAGAAACTATCCATAATAAC
>JAYDZE010308827.1:0-18545 GCA_034509125.1 Monilaria moniliformis | reverse complement strand
GGATTCTGCATCTGCAGCCTTTGCTGCATGCTAATTGCAGATTGTGGAGGAAAATTCTGAGAGTGATGAATGTCCAATTTATCCTGAAGCGGATCCGGTCCCCCTTGGACAGGGAAATTCAACCAACTACCCATTCCATTGTTGACATTGGAGCTGGGTCTTTCAGCTATCCCCTGACGGGATGACATTAAGTCCACATTCTGTGAATGATTCTGTGCAAGAGCATTGTCTGCAATAGAAGACAAAAGGTTCTGGCGAGCCAGTGACGCATCACCCACTAAATCTGTATTTGTAGCAATAGCAGCTGCATCTCTCCCTGGCCAAAATGGATAAGGACTTGGAAGAGATCTCTGCCTCTCCAGTATCATCTTTTTGGCCACCATATAAGGATCATCCCCACTATTACCTCCCAGAGCAGGAAGTGTGTTAGAATTATTTCCACTGTATCCCGGCATAGCTGCAAATATTATTCTAGTCAGATTACAAGAATGATATGATTCAGAGGCAAAATGATATAATGAAGGCACTGAAGTGGCAGTAATCTTTTCCCAAATCTCAACATTAGGAACACAGTTTCTTTTTTCCTTGTTTAAATAGAAATAAACAAACCTTCTGAGAGAGCAAACTTTTCAAGTGCTGCAGGATTCACACTACCCCCCATGAGTGACTCCAGGAACCTGTTTTCAGCCTCAGTTGTCGAACCAGGTTTATATCTTGAATCAGCTTTTGACGTTTCAGCCTCATTCAAAACTGGGTGAAGATTTCCCAAGTTTCCATAGTTCAACCTACCAGATGTATCTTGTATTTCATTGGGCTTAGGTGTATTAAATCCAGGAGGTGGACGAGCTTTAGCACGCAAGTGTGGCATCACATCTCCGAGCGAAGCGAATGGACTATCAGCTGGCGCACTGGCTAAGCGAACTAGCAATTCTATGCCAAAATACCCAGCCTCAAACCATGTAATGATATCACTTCCAGAAAAAGGACCTTGAATCTCACCCTGCGGATCTTTATAGATGAGTGCTAAGTCTTCGGGTGGAATCTGGGAAACTTTGCGTGCCTCAATCTCCCTGTCCGACACTGCTGATGTTTGCCTTCTCATCATAGGATGATCACCCATCTGCCACTGAGGTCCCTTTCTAGTGTTAGGGGAACCCATTGAACTGTTCTCCAAAGCACTGTTAAAATCTCTCTGAACATCAGCAGATGACTCTCCCCAATCATGTGAAATAGCACGCGCGCCTTCTACAAAAGATGAAGATCTCCATGAACCATCATGTCCTGGGGCACTAGACTCTCTGGAGCCAAGAATGCTGCTATTTTCTTTCAAAGCTGAACAAAGCATCCATTACCATAGAGATTAAATGTATGGATGATAATAGGGACTAGAACACTCACTCATCCAAAAGGCCAACTGGAATGAATAATAAAATTGCATTACAGCAATGACTTCACATCAACATATACCAGTAAATATTTATATATATAGATAATTCAGAGAAGAATCTCTATCACCAAAAGTTTTGAAAGTTCTTTTGTTTGACTTGTAAATTAGATATTATATTATATTATTTGTTTGGCTTAATAACACTCATTTGCTTTTGCTCATACAATTATCAAAATGAACATTGTGAATTTACCTTCAGCATTCAGTTTGTGATCAGAAGTTTGATAGTCCTGCATGGCCTCCACTTTTGCATTGGACCAAGAATATATCTGCCTTTCATCAGACAAACCTTCTGAAAAACTAGTATAACCACCTTTAGCATTGTCAAATACCTCATGTTTAGAATCATCATGAGAAGCTGCTAGATCATCTCTACTACCTGCTAATACAAAAGAAAACATAAACTGAATTTGCTGAATATTGCCTGCTAAAAGTGGCTGAAGTTAATGAATTAGTGTAGCTATACTGATAAAAAAATACCAAGCCTGCTTTTTCTAGAATGCATAAAGTCGGTAGCTGCTCGGCCAGCAGATCCATCTTTGATTTGAGGTGCACCACTGCTGACAATTTCTTCTTTCTCAATCCCTTTCAAGATAACCTACAATTGAACCTACACAATCAATTTTATAATAGACCAGCCTTCATAAATTTTTGCAACCAATTGGTAGCATGCATTACCAATTCTTCTGGCGTTGGAGCACAGAAGGCCATGGGTTCCACATATTCCTCTTGAGTAAGAGAAGGTACATGAATGACCCCCTCCAAAAACTTTGTGCAGGATCTCATATCAACTGACCTGTAGATATCAATCAACTTCGTCCTGCTATATTTTAGAGTATGGGACTCACCATCAACACTATCATCTTTTTCTAAGACAGGTCCATGATTACCAGCTATGTGGGAGACAGAACTCCCCTTAGAGTTAATCTTTCCCCTGCCAAGAGAAAAGGTTGGTGCATGATTTTCTCCACGTCCCCTTCCATGTGAAAACACATGAACTTGTTTGTTTGGGGTTGAAGCTTGGTGGTGAGGATCTACTCTTCCTCGGCTGTAGGATGAGTTTGGTCTCCATGGTCGAAAATGCTCCCCATCCCTCTCTTCCTTTGCATGGGCACGAGGTTGAGAAGACCCTTTGTCAAGAACTATATCATTTTCTTTACTAGAATCCCCCCACTTTTCACGCACTGCGTCAACCTCTTTCTCATCGGGCCCCCAACGAGTATTCCATTTGCTCTCTCGGCGTTGATCGTGACCTTCTTTATTCGCTGAATCAGTCCGTCGCTCTGCTGGGGTACGCCGCACTTCACCATATTGTTTCCCAGAAGAATCAGCCCACCGATCCAATCGGCGGTTACCAGGAAGCTCTCTTTCCCCATCTCTCCATCGATCTTTGCGTACAGAGGAATTGGTATCCCTTTCTTCATCACGCCAACGATCACGCCTACCAGATTCCATATCTCTTATGGATGGACGGAAAACATCTTTCTTGTTCTGGTCATCATTCAAGTCCTCAACTGCTCCAGGTAGTTTCATACTATCTCGAGAATTGGCCTGTCCTTGAAGTGGACTAAGATGGTTCTCCTGCACCAGAAAACCATGTGTTGAGGCATAAATAAAGACAGATAAAGAATTGTTCAAAAATCTAATGCTCATTCAAATATATAACTCCTATTTAGAGGAAGAATGAAATAAAGAATCAGGGAAAGGAAGGACTGGATAGAAAATAACAAACCCCAGCAACCACTCCAGCTTTGGTCTCCCCTGGTTTTGGCAAAAGCCATTGAGGTGATAGCGGAATGGAATTGTCAGCTCCTTGAAGATCTATAACAATAAAAAAGAGAGACAGGGTAACTAACATTTTCTATTGGACTGGAACTAACAGAAATATGATTTAGTAGGCTTTCTCCGTGTAGCATGCTTTGATGTACTTTAATCAGTTTAAACCATTTATGTTGTCTCAAATTCGTGAAAATAGTAAACCAATTTACAAGTTGTTGGCATCTTACTTAAATGCTCAACTAACGGTTTGAAGTTTGGAGGACATGAGAACCATCAAGCAACCGAGTTGTATGAATTATCAAGTCAATATTTCAGAGATACTATTTGATGGTCAATAGTGTTAAAGACCAAAAACCTTGCAAGCATTTGCTGAGTGAAATAGATACAAAAGCATAAGACTTCACCCAATTCTTTTCACAACACATCTTCCTACAGTCATTTGTATAATTTAAGTGGCGTGAGAAATAATAGTATTGAACAACAAGTGGCATTTCTGAAAAATAATACTTCATTACAAGATTCCAAAATCAACATCAGAACCAGTACACAACAACTAAAAAAATAAGGAAAACTAAAATGGAGATAATGACAATTTGACTCTCGAAAACCATATACTACTTCTGAACAGATGCACGCGATTTCACCATTAGGCACTACTTTGGGAGTTACTGACTTAATCACATAAATAGTAGACGGAATATCTGTTTCGTGCTGCATTTGCAAAAGCAGAAGGTACATAAAACACCTTAGCTCTGAATAAAATATACAGGGTAAAACACATGAATCACGAAGTACCCATCAAGAGATTTTTTAATAAGCACAGTTTGGCAACTAAATTATTTTGATTTTTGTATTTGATGCTGGGTAGGAAATATAACAAAAATGTTGTACAATTCAATATCCTAATTCTTCGAGTTGGTACTCGAGAGCAATATATTACTACATTTCTAACTTAAACCGTTAGTCAAATTACTTGGCAAAACTGTACAGAAATAAATATTAAAAAAATATGCGCATAAGGTAGCAACTCAAATCAATTATGCGCATTAAGCAGCCGCCACATAATTATTCCATTAGTCAAAACCAGAAACATAATCTTGTTCCCAAAAGGAGGGAAGGAAATAGCTTCAAGCCAAACAAATATTGACTGTTAAATTTTCAAATTAACCTCACATTATCATGGTTGAGAAGTTAAGACATACAGATATCGAAAGAAAAGCTTTTCCAAGCATATTGATGAGTTTAACAAGAGTTAGAAAGAAGAAAACGCCATTGTCAATCCGAGAAAATGATAATTGAAAACCCTAAACCCACAGTGACGCCATAAATCGAAACACGCAGCAGCGGCATCAATTTACGATTGAAATACAATACAAAAGACAAATCAGGTAGAAAACATTAAACGAAGAAGAAAACCACGACGAAAAAAACAGTAATTAACAAACGAAAATAAGAGGTTGCGGAGACGAATGTGAACCTTTGGTGATCAGATTAGGGCGAGAATCAAACTGAGTCTTGTCAGCCATTGATGATCGAGGTGGGAGAGAGTAAACTTTAGAGAGAGAGAGACAGATGACAAAAACCCTTTTGATTGAGTGCTTGGAGGTGCACAGAATAGCCGAAGGCGGGTGAAGTGTAGGGCAACGGCAGAGACCAAGATAAATCAGAAAATATTGATGGCGTAGATTAACAACGCGTCGCCCCTTCGCGCATTTTAGCGTTTAGGTATTATCTTTTATATGTTTTTCCTATTTTTTTTATTACTTCCCGTTTTATCTTCTGCATAAGCTTGCACCTCCACGAGAAGTCGCGGTTTTGTTTGGAGCAACGATTTATGCTATCTTTTTCATTTTTGGCACTCTACTGTGTTTATGAGAACGTTTCATGGGGGGCCACGTCATGATAGTAACGCTTGTTGTAGTTGTATGATTTTTGTGATTGGTCGAGAAGCGTATCGATTTTTGCACATTATTTTTTGCTAAATTTCATATGTCTGATGAACAAGTCGAAGAGTCCGCTTTAGGATAGATTCACTATATTTTACTTTTAAATAGCAAAATTATATCAAATTAAAAGGAAAAGTGAAATAAGTGTAATGTTTAATATATAGACCTATAGAATAGAACGTTGCAAATTAGGTATCTTTAAACTTTCCTTTTCTTTGTTCGAATAAGAAAATTGCGGGATTTGAATCCAAAATCTCAACAAATAAAAAATGATAGACCTATAAAATCGCATTGTTTGATGTCCACAAATAAATATAACTCTCCTATTGAAGATAATAGGAGAACCCTCTTAGAATGTTAGTTATTCAGTAAAAAAAATAATAAGGGACATTAGTATTCAGATTTGTTGATTATTATGGAATCCCTAACATAATAAATATTCAGTTTGTCTTATACAATAATTTGATATTGATTTTTTTCCTTTTTCAATAGATATACAAATCATAAAAAAATATGGTTAATTAGTTATACTTTGTAGTTAGAAATTTTAGTGAGTTTCGGTTTATAGTTTCAATTTTGATTTATTTTTTATATAGTCTAAACCTTAAGCTAATATCAGTTTATAGTTCCAAATTTTTAGCCGTCATTTCAGGTTTGATTTTGGCAAAGAACAACAAATGTCATAGTCTCGAAACTATTGTGGCTATAATTAAACAATTTATCAAAGTTCATGCCATACAAAAAATAAATACAGTTAATGTTATAAACTGATATTTGCCGAAAATTCAAGCTACAAGATAATTAAGCCAAAAACAATATCATTCTTATGTGATTATTTTCCGTAGCATTACTTGATTCTTAAATCCATTTTAGTGTATAATCTTTTATGTGAGCTCGTATTTGTGTATAACCAAACATTGTAATTGTTCGATAACTAAACCAAACAAGACATCAACTTGGGCCTAACATTTTCCACCACATTTTCCAGGTTCATATATAATTTTAAGCTTCAGGCTTACTGCAAATTTTATAATATATAATTTTTTTTGTCCTACTATAAGTGGTCTATATACTTTATTGGGTTATCCCATTATAAGTTGTTTAGTTTAAAAAAGAAAACTTTTTACACAAAAAAAGTTTTTTTGGATTTACACAGACACACACCTGTGATGACTCGAACTCTTGACCTATTGGTTAGAAAGAAGTGTCTTATCAATAGAGTTACACTTCGTCTTTTTTAGACACAAAAAGTTAGTCAACTTTAGTAGACCCTACCACTTTACACACAAAACACTACTTTCTTATTCCACATGCCCAACCGAATAGGTCACTAATAGCGAGACAGAGAGAATATATTTTATGTGATATTTTTTTGCGCTTATAAGAATCAACTAGAAGTTATAATAATAACTAAAAGAGAGAAAATGATGGTGAAACGCAGTTTAGTTGGTAAGACATTTTCCCTCTAACGAATAAGTTGGGGTTCGAGTCATCTTGGGTTCACATCTTACACGTAGGTTGAGTCCTAGTCTATTTGGTCTTCAAATTTTCCAAAGGTCGAAAGTATACTCCATATCTTATACGTAGGTTGAGTCTTGGTCTATTTGGTATTCAAATTGTCCAAACGCCGAGTACAAGGGTATGTAATCGCAAAAAAAACAATCAATTGTTCCACACACATGTCCAGTATAGCCCTTTCCTTTATACTCCCTTCGTCCCACAAAATAGTGCATACTTTGTCATTTTGAAGTGTCCGCCAAAGTAGTGCACACTTATTTCCTTATCATTTACCCAATTTCCTTATCTTTTGTCTACGCTTCCTCCACTTATATACAACTTTACTACACATGCACCACCATTTTTCTCCACTCACAACAATCTTACCTAACAAAGTGTGGCCATTTCTCCACTTCAATATATTCTACTTAAAAATTATTAAAACTCGTGTCAAATCCTACTGTGCACTATTTTGTGGGATAGATAGAGTACTAATTCACTAATTCTTCTCCAAATAATAGGCAATAAGAAAATAGATAGGATTATAATAAACTTACATTTTGTATTTATGAACAAGTTTGGATGGACGAAATTATATTTATATTTAAAGAGTATAAAATATACAAAATACAATGTAAATGTAATATTTAAAAAAAAAAAAACTTTGACGAATGTGGGTTCGTGCTCAAAGTTGGCTCCATCCATATCTCAAGGTCAATTTTATTCATTTATGCAATAACTTAGCAACAAGAAGGTACAAGAAGATAATTAGAAGGCTAACCAACATCTAAAATGCATGGCAATTCAATCCAAATCTAGTACATTCAAGTGCTCAAAGCCCCATCCCATGTTGTATTTGTAATTGATACTAGAAAATTGCTCGAGAAATAGCCAATTACTTCATAATTGATTGTAAAATATGGTGTGCACCAATGGTGTGAAAGCTCTTGGGTATGTGATGACAAAGGGTAAGCCTGAAGCTTATGGGCGTTGTTGCACAACAGCAAGGTGAGAAAGAGATATATACAGAAGAGATGATAGAGGATGAGAGGAATGGGGGAGTGGAACACAACTACACAAGTTTGTCAAAAGATATATGGTGAAAAATGTTATACATTTATTTTACTTAATTGAAAAAATATATACCAACAAGTCTGGAAACATATAATATATAAAAAAAAATACAAACAACTTAGGAAAAAAATCGTGGGTCGTTGTGCGAGAACGAGTGTGGACATGCGTATTTAGAACTGATTGGGAGCAGGATTGGTCCTGATATTTCGGAGGTCCTAGGCGTAAAGCGAGAATGGGACCCCTCAGTGCTTGAAGCTTTGGGAATCGTGTTTTCAGTTAGTGATAGCAAATGATAGTCTTCTAAGTTTGCGTAAATGCATAATTTTAGTATAAACTAAACAAATCTAAAAAAATTAACACAAATTCAATAAAATCAATTACTACAATTACAGAGTTATTGAGATTCCTCGAATGCACCCTTCGTTTAGTGATAAGATAAACGCAAAGAGGGCGTGGGATGGTGAAAGAAGTAGGGAATTGATGTTTCCAAACAACGAACACAGAGTGGCAAGGATGGCGTGTAACAGATGATTGAGCGTAAGGAAAACAGAGGCAAACGTGAAGCGTGCGACGGCATAAATAGAGAGCGAAAGAGGCGCAACGCACAAAAAAACATGCAATGCAGATAGAGCATTCCAAGAGATATGATCGACTATGAGTGAGTGAAAGTCTTTAGGAAAATGAGATTTTTTTATGTTAATAAGTAAAAATGCCCTAATTCATAAGTTGTATATGAAAAATGCTCTAGTCCATAAAAACATATGATTTTTTTCAAATTAAAACGAATGGACTATTACCCTTAGATGTTGATAGATTTGCTTGGTGTTTTATGTACACTCTTAGACGTTTGTACTTATGTAAGAAATGTCTAAGACTTTTGTAGAAAACACATGCATTTATTGTACAATTTTCGGCTATTGTGTAGGAACACATGCAATTATTGTAGTTTTTATTTTAGATTTAAGTTTAATATATATGTAGGCATCACTTTGTAATTTATCGAAATATTGCCTAAATCCCAGATCTTTATAAGAAACTAAGTATTGTGGTTGAAATCAACTCCCTATCGAAATAAACAAGTGTTTGACTCTAAAACAAAGTACCCACTAGAATTACAAGTACCAGTTGAAGTGTCAGACGATCGGATACTTGTTGTTTTTGTCTTGTTGTAGTGTACTTTCGGTCTGTATACTTTTATTAATTTTTAAGTACCCGTACACATATGGAGTGATGTGCCAATTTAGTTTATGTGAGTGCACTCGTGAATTTGTAGGCGTGAAGTGGATCAATTTGAGAGATGCGACTATTTCATTTTAAATAATAACAGCTTAACTCAATTTTAATTATTTTATATGTGATTAACTATTTGAGTTTCTTTATTTTTATTTGAAATAAAGCATATTTATTGAAATAAGGGTCGGAAATTAACATAATTTTTCGGAGCATGATTAAGTCATACATGTGACATGTTTGAATAGGTTTTTGATCAATTGGTTGAAAACCAATGTACTCGACCACAAAAATATGCACTCGCTCAGTGGGTCATGCATTTTGCGGTCGGATGCTTGTGTTTTCGTGCAAGTTATCAATTATTATGATTTAAAACATATATTTATATTATTTTTGGTATCATGCGTAGATGGAATTTTTGATATACATCATAGTGGATACAATGGTGTATTTGATGGTTGTAACTACGTAGATGGGGCTTCACAGTAACTTCCCAATATACGTCACAATGAGATCATGTGCAGCCATGACACCAAATATCAATAATTGGTGTGATTAGTACGATTAGGTATGATCAGTATGTTTAGTATAATTAGTGTGTTTCGTTTAGTGACTGTTTTTGAATTTATTTTAATTCACAAATGCTAATTAGAAACAAAATTAGAAATCTAATCAAGTACCCGATCAAATTTCTCCCCGAAATGAAGTATTCGTCTGACGGGTACTTCGCACGCATGAGATAATCGGTCTAGTAACAACTTTAATGTTTCTAATTTGACAATAATTGATTGCATGCCTAATTTATAAATTAAATCATATCCGTCAAATACATCACCCAAGTCAAAAACCAATCAAATGTGTAAAAAAAATATAACATAATATATAGAGCATAATCCATACCCAAGTCACATAATCCGTACAAAAACCAATCAATAGATAGTCAAATATGAAGCGTGCAATCCTCTGCCTATATTCTTTTGTGCGCTTATAACCCTAAGCAATCGATAGGCTATTGGAAACGAGTCGCTTCACGTACATGCATGCAAATACATATTCTTGCGCGTTCTTTTCTTTCAAAATTGATCCGATACATTTGAGATTCTTACACCTATCTCAAGCGTCAGGAATACATCTGATTTCTTATACCACTCAGAAACCTCAAGCACATAAGGTAATAATCTGCCACTAAAATGAAGTTATTAATCGTGCACTTACGGTCATCTAAATTACGGCTATGATACCTGGAGTTGTACAACTCTACAACACCCTTAGCTAAAAGCACTCGCAATACTAAGTAATGCAATCTAAGGTTGCAAGGTATGGTTACCTAGTTACCAACATAACATATGTGTATTAGAAACGCTAGATCATAAACTTGCAAAATTGATATTATATACCTGATTTGCATCTATCTATTTTCCCTTGATTGTATTTATGACATTCTCATGTTGCATCTAGTTCTCAAATACATGCAACCCTCTTCTAACATACACAGACAAATCTAAATCAGCAAGTCTTTTGTCTTCCAATTGCCACGATCGAGTCATGTATATCTACAATAGCAAAATCATTATATTATTAAGATATAATAATTAATAATATACAATAATATATTTACTTACGTAGAAATCAAGATCTAATATAAAAGTGTTTTCTATATTGACTCCATCCAACAAGCAATCACTGGCTATCACATTTGGCCTAATATGCATCATGAACAAGTCTACCTCAAAAGGTTTAAATAAATCACATGTTGTAGGTACATAATCATATTTCTTCCTAGAATGAAGTACCCATAGTTGGGTACTTCCAAAAATAAAGAGAAACCGGTCTGGTGCCATTGTCAAAACTTCTCATTTTAGTGAATAGTTTCCAACATAAAAGAAAGTACAATCAACTTATGGGTACCGATTCGAACACATTGAAATAAGCGCAATAAGGGATTTTTCAAACCATCGAAGATTTTTCAATGTTTCCAACCAAAAAATTCAAACAAGAAACAATCAATTTAAGGTATAATCCATGTCCTCAGAGTTTGTCAAAATGACCCTAATCATACCGATCATATCCGTGACCAGTCAGACTATGCTCCTGATCGATCTGATGATGCCCCGACTAGTTTGGTCGTGCTCACAATGAGATTGGGATGACAAATCATCACCATTCAAAGACTAATCACCATCGGCATCATTGTCTCTCCTATATGGATCATCATCGCGCCAATGTCGTGGCTCATATACCGAGGTAATATTGGGATGCCTACATCGAACCTCTTGAATGCTTCTTGATCCAATTCTTTATCTTTGTTGATAGGCTTGTCTCTATCCACTTCTTCTATCAATCATCATTCACACAAATCTCTTGAAGGATCCATCTCTGGTCACCAGACCTAAGTCGGGAAAGTCTTGTCACAGTACCCTGGCTACTACATGAGAAACAAGTTGGCTTTCTCGCACGCTTCCCCTTATCGTGTTTGCCAAGGGATGTATGCGGTTGCTCATCAACCTGAATTTCAATCTCAACGGGCTCATCATTATACCCAACGAGCTCCTCAACTACTTCTCGGGCCCTCATCTTGTGTGGTCTCCCTATAATGCACTGTTAGTGCACCACCACAATTTGCATACTGCTAATACTGGGTGAACCTCTCATAATCGCTGGGAATGAGCTCTCAAATATCCCCCTGAAATAAAATAAAACACATAATAGCCTAATATTATAAACATTAAATATAATACATGTAAAAATGGAAATTTATACCCCAGTCTCGAATATCAGCTACATCCACCAAGGACTTCATCCTAATGTTCTACCTCCGTATTCTGGGGTACCTAATCGGCTTGTCACTAGGTTTCCCAACGGCTCCACCTAAACCCAAAATCGCCTCGAGTACCAAAATGTATAATGTCCACGAGGTCCCATAAAAGAAATACTCCCATCGACCGTCGACGGTATCCGGATAATGTCGAAGAACCTTATGCGAATATGCACCCCATATAAAACGGTATTACGCATCCAAATCATCGCCAAGGCCCAAACCCACAACTCCACAGGTCGTTGCGTGTCAATCCCACATACAAATAAATGGGTGATCAATACGTTAACCGCCCGAAGGTATAACCCGCCGTCACAATCGGTTATTGGGTTGTTCGTATCAAGGAATCTTTTCGGTAAATCAACTATATTTCAATGTCAGCCAGCAAATTGCCGATAAGCATGCACATGGCATACATCATATTCTAAAAATGGATTAAATGACGAGTCGCCAAAATCGAGACCCATCTAAAATGTGAAGTCTCTCATAGAGAAACAAACTCTTATTTGACGAATGTAGAACCAGACTCGTCCTTCGGGAGATGCAAACTCATAGTACACTTGTACCTGAGTTGCCAATCAATAAAGGGACCTTAACATCTTTCTTTAAATTTCTCGACCAACTCATCGCCCCAACATTCTTCAGTACGTTCAATATTTGAGATAAAGTACACTCTCTATAGCAGGTACTTATTTAAGATGACTTTTTTTTATTGTGCATGGCCTTTGGTATTGTATTACCTATATATTAACATGATTTTAATTAAAATCTTAAAAAATAATTATAAACCTTACTTAACACCACAAATCAACTAATTAAATTATAACTCACAAGTCTTTGGCTGTTTTTCTTATCAATAATGAAGTACATGTCGATGGGATACTTCGAATACATTGAATAGCCAGTCAGATTCGAATGTATACATGCCCAATTCACAATCAACATCTATCTTATAAACATGTAAATTTATAGACAATTGATCCAACAAACATGCTCAATTGCTTAATTTGTCTAAAAGACAACAAATATAATATATCTATCATATAAACATGCATGTATACATTGACTAAATAAATTGCATTATAGAAAATGGTATAATGGAAATTTAAGAAATGCATAATATATTTTTTAATTGAGAAACATACGGTATATTATATACCTAATATGAATTCTTACAAGAATTTAATATATTTAAAATTCATTGATGAATTTGCATAGGTATAATTATCGATTGGTGGTCGGATGTATCTAATCATCCTCAATCCTATTGTTTGTTTTGTCTTCTGCTTTGAGCCCTTTTATGCAGCTCAGAATTCAAGACTAGCATCTTCTTGCCTTCTCCATCAACCATTTTGCTATGTTTATAATATCCATGAGTTTGTTTCCTTGCGCTGTCTTTGACGCTTGTGGTCCATTTACATGATTCATGTGGTTTCGCCGTTTCTCATCACGATGTTTGCCAGTTTCAGGTCTGGCTCCGCATCCATGCCAACTGCTTGCATTTTCAAAACTTTCTGCGGCTGGTTCCTCATGGAGTTTACCATTTTAGAGCCGTCATCCAGTGTTTCCAGGCTCTTTTCAGCTTTGATCCGTTGTTTGGATTCTCTCCTTGGCAGCCTATTGTTGGTGCTAAGATCATATCCATTCCCACCCGCTTTAGTAGAAGGTTTTTTCTGCTTAGCACTTTCTTAAACTTCCCCTTGCTTCAAATCTATCCCATTTGAATCATTTTTCCCGCCTATTAAGCCTTCATTCAGAGGAATTTATTCAAGCCTATAAGTTTAACTATGGCGTTTGGAATCATTCCATTCTCTTGAGTGCACTTTGAAGAGCTTAAGTTGGACATAACTATTGGACCTCCTATGAGAACCAACTGTTGCGAGTTGCTGATAAGAGGTAAGTTGTGAAGTCTCACATTTATATGGTAGAGCTAATTGTTGCCATCTTGTTGCACCCTGGATAACTCGGGGACTCTTCCAAATCAATGGCACATTTCAGCAATTCCCTCCCAATTTAAATCGAGTTTCTGTCCAAGTTAAGACCATTAGAGCAAACACTTAGAATCTGGTTTAGCAAGTTTGATAAGACATGTATGAATTCAGCCATTTCATACCAAACTTACCAAATCTGCACGTACAGGTCTGGAATTTGGCCGCATGCAGATAAGAAGTATGAGTTTGACCAATTCATACCATGCTGACCAAGTGCTAAAGGTTGACTGCGTGCAAGTTTGGTAATCGTGCTATAAATTCGACCGATTCATACCTTGCTTATCAAACAAAAGTTACAATTTTTTTAAGACAAGAACTTTATTCAAAAAAATAAGTTTGGTATGCATAATTCACACCATCATACCAACCAAAGCTCTAAAACCACACACATAGAATGACACAAGAACCATGATTTCAACCAAGCATCAATTTTTTTTAAAAACAACAAAAATCCACAAATTTCTAAACGAATTGAACGAATACTGAAAATGGTGAGCAAATGATCGAACAAATTGAACGAATGTAGAGTCATATTGATTTGAACCATACAAAAACTTCCCACAACATTAACCTATTCAAAAATTACTAAAAACAAAAAAATATAGATTTAGATCGGAAGGCGGCGGCGTCGGGCATATCCAAATTTGGAGGCGGCTAGGATTTTGGCATCTCAGTGAATAACGGTCGTAGGCGACACACAGGGTTTTAGCACGACAAGGGTTTGGCGCGGCGGCCCGATTTGCAGTTGAAAGAGGAGGCGTGACAGCCCGATTTGTAGTTGGAAGGCAGGACACGACAATAGCGGCTGCGTGTGCGGCATTAGAGGGATGGAAAGACTGCGCAATGACGACTAGGGTTTGTTGTTTCTAGTTTGGAGAGAGGCGACGAGCAGCAACGATGGTAGGTGAAACAGAGAAGGGAAAACGACTGTATGCTCTGGTAGGAGAATTAGGGTTTGCTTCATGTTAAGAGAGAATGAGAATATAGAGAGAATTTTGCTTTCTTCTTCAAATGAAGAATGCACCAAATTCAAAATGTGAGCGAATCTATACTAATACTAAAAGCCTGAATTGTGGACATTCCCGCCAAGTTTGATAATATTTGGGCACAAACTATGCCCCAAATTGTTGACATGTTGGTTGAATACTTAGTTGTTCTTTTTAGCCAAATCTTGCATCAGGTTAGGCAATTGTGTACCATAAATGCACAACAGACATGCTGACTGCCATGAGTTGTACACGCCTGACACAATACAGGCGTGAACTGATTATTAGCAATTACAAAAGAATAATCCTAATAATTCCCTCTCGGAAATGAGTCTGAATATAATAGAAACAAATATGCTAGACCAAGGCAATGTCAATACTAGGTTGCCACATAATAATCATTCAAAACGCAAGGTCAATTATACGTTGCCACAAAATAAGCATACTAAAGATGTTATCAATAGTTGGCACATAATAAGCATTGAAAAGATGTTATAGTTCTAACATCTTAATAACCCTGCAGTGATTGAAGTTTCAAAGCATTAATAAGAAAGTTAGGCTTTCGGTGTGCATAAGCCTTCAAAAGATGGTATCGATGCAACATGTAAAATACACTTAATAGTTAAAGTTCTAAACCACGAACAACTACATATAAAAACTTCAAAATCCTCGCTGGTCTTCTGGACAGCGGTGGAAGTCTGCAAAATTGCCAATTGAATCAGAGCTGAAATCATACATTTGCAGAAAGCCTAATTAAAAAAAATAGCAAACATTTTTCCAAAGCAGTATGCGCTCAAATGTTGCTTACTTTAACGGTTGAAGGTGACCACGAATGTTATCTTATTGCGGTCTGCAAGCTCAAAGTCGCAAGATGTGCCAACCTTCAGTTTGTTTTCACTATAAATTTTTGGCCAACCGCGACTTATCAAGACTCTTTCGCCTTCATCTCGTAGCCCAAGGTTCCACGACTTTTGGTTCACACGCAGAATGACATTGGTAGCTGCTTTGCGAACTATGTGTTATGCGCAGAACCTTTTGGGAATGTTCTGTAAATCAAAAACCAAAACTTATTATTAAGGGTCATTTAATAGTACAATATACCACTATAAAACACAAAGAACAAATTTGTGTTACCATGTGTTTGTTGTGAATATTTGATAGGACACATAAGAAAGACGGGTTCGCCTCTGTTGGGGGTGGAGCAGGACAGGTACTGGTTCTGGCCATATGTGTTGAAAGAGATGGCTCATTTGAGCGCACACGGCTTTGGGACCCAGTCATACGGTCCTCCCAGTACCGATCCGGCACAAGTATTTTCTGCAGATCGAGCCACAAAGAAATCAGGAAGTTTCTATGTCGGTAATCAATTATGTACTGAATAGCAACTATTAAAACTCACTATCTGCTAAGTATGTCCTGCTGTATCGCCGTGGATAGTTTTTGTAATGTATTGTGGGCTGAAGACCTTGAGGATGAAGTGTGATTGGCTTACATAGGAGAATTCAAGCAAATCGTTGTCTTTGATTATGTTCTGTTCTCGGAATGCCGGCCAACCTTCATCAATGTAGTAGTGATTGTCAACATTTGTGATTCCTAACTTTTGTGGCGCTTTGGGTGCTCTTTCGACCATCCATTCCATTGGCAGCGGTCCATCGAACTCCTGAACAAACTCAGGAGATATCTCATAATGCAAATTAATAACATAAGTAATTCAACTGGCGTTATTAATAAATAATTTGTATGTAGCCTCGAACGGCAATTATAAATCAAGAACAATATTTGTTGCACAAAAATACAAAACAAATATTGGTAAATGCGAAGTAATTATCATTTGGTTAAATGTACCACACGTCTCGAGTGAAACAGCCCAACGTAGATTTCAAAGAATTGAGGCACTTCGTGATCCATAGATTTAGCACGAGCTTATATCTGAAAAAATTAACATAGCATTTGAGATATATAAGAAAGGAAAAACTGACACAGAAGATGTACCAAGATTATAAATTATAGTTATAATAAAAGTCGATTTTTCCAATTAAGTCAGATTTTTTAATAAAAAAATAGTCTTTTTAATGCCACATTCTGTTTGATTTATTCTCGACATTGACGACCGAATAAAATGGAAGACTGGAATTACAGTTTGACTCCTTATCTACTAATATAAACATGCGTAGCTTCAGAAGATTTCTTATGGTTCAGAATAATTTAATTGTAACAATTTGACTGGTATATGGAAAGAAGCTTTCTGCTGAGTTATTGAAGCATAAAGGTGAAACATTGACTAACTGCATAGAGACGAGATTTACGGAGAAAAGAAATAATCAAATCCAAATAAGGCAATCTTTGGAAGAATCATTCGAAAATTAAACAAATTTACGTCTAAATTACCGTGCTTCTTAACTTTCCTGGGGAATGGTGGTGGATCTTCTCCGAGGTTTCTATCGCGATTCTACGTAATGAAAACAGTCAAATTAGGCTGCAACCAAAGTGTGATTCAGATAGAGAAAGAGGCATGTGTTTGATTAGACTTACGCAAATGAGCGACGATTTTCTGGGCAGAAAAAACTTAATGTTTATCTCTGATGTTGAAGAAGTAGAAAGAAAAAAAGAAGACTGTGATTGAAGAGAGTGGACCGCGACTTTCTATGTTCATAATAAAGTACTTGCAGATGATTAGACATCCACTTTACTAGCCTGAAGGCGGCTGTTGGAGTCGATAATTAACCATGTAATCATCTGACGAGCCATTAATGCGCGTCTCTAACTACATTAGCTGGTGGAATAGCAAAAGACAGCACGAATTTTTAAATTGTAAACCGATAATATAAATAGTTATTATAGAAATTGAAAAGAGAAGTGTCGGGTTTTTATCGCATATTTTTGGTCGAATTGACCAGATAATATAATTATCAGGCACCGTTCGTCTCTATACCGAATTGTCTTATTGTCTTAATCAATAAATAATCAAATGAATAGCAATGCTTGAGTTATAGGAGAATTAATTACACAGAGCCTCAATCCAGAGTTAACTGAGCAAATCCGTAATACAAATTTGTCTGTACAAGATTAATTCGCATCACGCTTAACAACTTGGGTAATCGAGTCATAGTATTTTTTGGCGAAATTAAAATTTGTAATGTGGCCAAATTTTTAATATAAAAAAATGGGGTCAGAATAACAAATGTGTTTGAAGAGATGGTTAATATAATATTTTTTTAAAACAGTTTATGTGGATTCACAATTTTTTAGTCAGGATTAAACACATTGATTAGACGTATTATTGTTTGTATTATTGTTTATATTATATCAATATCTATTATTGATATAATCTAGGCAACCCTCAAAATATTGTCTATATACACCAGAACAGAGCACGAAGGTTGTTCATTACCATCTCCAAAACATAACTTTGTATTTTTCTCTTTCAAATCTATCAGGTTTTCATTCTCTTTTTTTCTTTATTTTCACATGTGTGAGAATTCTTCAAAGTTCAGTTTTTTGAACAAATGACAGTAGCAAGTTTTTTTTTTTTTTTTTGTTTTTTTTGTTTTGTGTTTTCTGAATTACCACCAGTTTGCTTAAACACGCATATATTCAATAGTTTGGTTACTTACTTAAAATCTTACTTTTCAGATAATGGCGCCATTCTTTACCTTGATCGACGATTTTGCGGTCGTCGATAACATCGTCTGTCATCAAAGTAAGATGCATACGTGTGTATGCAGTTGAAATGCAAGGAAACAAAAATGAGAAGATTAGTATGGATTGTGTATTTCATGA
>JAYDZE010308716.1:0-18546 GCA_034509125.1 Monilaria moniliformis | reverse complement strand
CTTGTCCCTACAGCACTCGGATAACTCGTGTTTTTCTGTATATAATGCAATTGAATCAAAATGGACTTTTGCTCTCGTTGTGTTTTTCACCTACTCCAGATGGACTTTTGCTCTCGATGTCCCAATATGCCTTGATAAAATAAGATAGTTGTTTATATTGCTATTTTAAATAGGGAAAAACAATCTAACACAATGCAGAAAATCAGCCAAAGAACTTAAAATGCAAAAGTGACAACAAACTAGCTTCAAAATGCACAAGGAAAAAAACTATGAAATGTTGCCAACCAAGAACTGGAACTGCATTCAACATAAAAAAAGAAGATAGACATTCTCATAGCACAAACTGAAAACACCTATTAGATGAAGTTCAAAACAAACAAAGACTGGATCAATGGAAATGAACAGATTCTAAACTTATTTGGAAAGAAATAGTAGTATACACCTTAAAACTAAACTAAGAAACTAAGATTTCACAAAACTGTACAAATGCTAAACTAGAAACCATTAATAACCAAAGGTAGAAACAACCAATCTTCTTGCAAAGACAACAAAATAACTAGATCCATAAAACTTTCAACAAGTAGCAACCAAAATATCAAAATAAACAAGCTAGAAGAGTTCTTATAAAAGCAATGAAACGATGAAAAGTTCTTAAAGAAGCAAATGAACAGTAACATTGTTTTCAAACAAGCAATAATGATGTGACAAGTTTTCTTCCTCTGCCTCTATCCCATTGAGGCAAAAAGGTGTGTTTTCCCAAAAGATTTCCTCAGTTCCTCATTTCCAAGTGAGAGTGCGTGAGTGTTGAAGTGGTGTGTGTGATTGAATGGATCTCTTTCTCTCTCTTCTTTTATTCCTTAAGGGGTTGTTTGGTATGCTAGTTAACCCACGATAAAGAATTTTATCTGACCTAAACAGCTGTTTGGTATCTAAGACAATATATCTTAAAAGCCCGTGTTTAATTATAAGGCCCGTAAAATTTCGCTATTCTGCTATGTTAATCTATCGCACCAAATTGGTGCGATAGTGTATCTGAATTGAGTAGGGCTCCAGATACATTTCTACTTTTCCACCCGTACCCTCCTTTCTCTCTCTCTCTCTCTCTCTTCACACAACAAGCACAGTCTGTCGTTCTGTCTCATTCATTCTCTCTCCCTCTTTCGGTGAGCACCGCCGCAGATTTTATCTCTCTTTCTCTTCTCACCGTCGCCTCTCTTCTACATCAGACGAACACAACTTCTTGTCCTCGATTTCTTGTTCGATTTGTGGCTTCGATTAATTGGTGTCGGTGAGGGTCGATTTCTTGCTCGATTTGGCCGTGATGATCTTTGGAAGAAATCGAATGGTGGGGGTCGATTTCTTGTTCGACCGAGCGGATGAGTGGCCGTTGGTTGGCTTGGCAAACCCAGAAGGCAACTTCTTTGCAACTGGGTTTGCAGCCACCGACCGCTGCCTTCAATGGCGGTGAGGTTGTGTTCTGCTCGAACTAGGCATGGTGTGAGTCTGTGTTCTTGTTTGTTTGGGCATCGTGTTCTGATATGATAACGGGCTGTGATGATTTGGGCATCAAATCTGAGCCCTTTCTCCCGAAAATTATTTTTTCTTGTTTGATTTGGATAATCGTGTTCTAGATGGTTGAGGCTGTGATGAGTGTGACATCCAATCATTTCTCTCCAAAATTCTTTCCTCATGTTAGATTGAGTATCATGTTTGTATTTCAGTTCAGAATTGATTTGGATTTTGACTTTGATTCGGGGATTTGATTTTATTTTTATAAAATTTTGGTTAATTTTGGCTTCCATCAACATGTTTCCGGTGACTGCATGATTTCCGGCGAAGCTTCTTCATTTTTGGATTTCTGGCCTGTTTCCGGCGTGCTTCTTCATTTTGGATTTTCGGCCTGTTTCTGGCGTGCTTCTTCATTTTGGATTTCGGGCCTCTTTTCGGCCTATTTCCGGCGTTTAACGTGACCGTACCTTTTGTTAATATGACTTAATTAATAAATCAATAATTAGCTAATTTAATATTTAATTAAGTGAAATACATATTATATTATTTATCTAAATAAATTGCGAATAGATTGACAAATTAGCCAACTTTCGCATTAATTCGTAGATAATCAGATTAAATTTTTTTTGGTCTAATTTAATTGATCTTAAATTAAATAGGTATCTCTAGTCAATCGCAATAAACAAATTCATGCATTTAAGAGGGGCATAATAGTCTTTTTCTATGTTATCTATAATATTATCTTAAGCTACCAAACACATATATTAACTATCTCATTTTTTATCTTGAGCAACCAAACAGCATGTTAATATACTATCTACCTAATTCAAGATAACTTATCTTGAATATTATCATATCTTGCATAGCATGTTAATATACTATCTACCTAATTCAAGATAACTTATCTTGAATATTATCTTATCTTGCATTATCCCATCTTATCTATCAAACGCCCCTTAGGATTTAGAATCTATTTACTCTCTAGCATGACACATCAATGTTTAAAATTTCAATTTGAGACATGTGTTACATTTTTTAAAAATTGTATACTAATAAAATATTATTACTGTTTAGACGTCATGACATTCTTAGATAAAGGGCTAAAAATTGTGATAAAAAGTGCTAAATATTACTAGAATTTCCCATCGGGCAAACGTTAAATTACAACCACAAAACCATTTAACATCCAGATGGCAAATAGAGCAACTTTTCAACGCATACAAACTAAAACTAACAAAACCAGTCGCCTGCCTTAAGTTGGGCCTCAAATGGGGATTATGTATCAACGATGAATGATTTTTTAGCCTAGGACAAACTGAGCACTCAGATTTTGTAACTAAAGATGGCTGCAACGCTGTACAGAGAGTCTCACCGCAAAACGCTGAAAACAGCATATAATTTTCTTCCCAACCAAAGGAGTAATAATAATGAGTACATCATATATAGACCACATCTTCTAGTTTTGCTATGGCAGCGGAGAGGTGGTCTGCCACAAAGGCCTTCCTAAGATAGCTCTTCCATGAACAGCAAGGTAGGCAGCATTTAACCTAGGTTACATTCAATGAAAAAGGATCACAAAAGCCATCAAAAAATGAAATTCTATGAAGTAAATCACAGTTTGAAGATTACTTGTCGACATCAGGTGTACCCAAAGGATCGTAAAGTTCCTCTGTGTGTTCCATAGGTTGAGCAACTCCTGATAAGGCAGTCATGTCTGGAGCTCCTTCAGTCTGTATAGGAAGAGAAACACCAATTCAGTCATACTAACACCAAATGGAAATCCCATAAATACATAACGCAACATCCTGCGGCTGCCAATCAAATTTTTCTTCAAGTGATCTCTCAGTGAGTAAATGGATGGCATTTTCTAGAACCATTATATCAAAACAGTCAAGCTTGAAGACAGTTCAGAAAAACATAATATTACTCCTACTACACCTCAACTTCAATACTTCATGGAGTGAAGTAATCTTAGTTCCCATGTCAGTGTCACCTAAAAGAAGTACCAGGTTTATATATGATAATATGAATCAATAAACTTTTCGATATGATATGTGCTGTATGAAGTACATGAGCATACAGGCCTCACTAAAAAAACAAAGAAGACCGACCATTGCTCGTGCAACCGCTTCAGTTTAAACAGATGCAAGGATTATTTGTAATAAACTTACAAATTTAGCAGGAGACCCTCCACTGAGAAAGAATCTAACCAACAAAAGAATATTTCATTCCATATATTCTTATGGTTTGTGACCAAGGATTAACTTAAAAGTTATTGAGTCAATATCCCAAGTTAGAATGATAAGCTAAATGTGTTAAACAAAACAAAAACTTCTGAAGCTTGGCAATTTTCACACAAAATAGTTGATTTAGCACCTTTCTATTCTCAGGAGAATAAACGATTGAAAGACAATGGTGCATGAGTTCCACAATTCCACTACCAAACTATAAAAAGTTGCTAGGCATATTCTTCCTGCCCCAGCAAAGAAATTCGTATCGAAATTTAATAATTTATAATTGAAACCATATATTATAAGCACAATAGGGCACCAATTCATAATCACAGATTTGTACCATTAGCTAGGCATGGAAGAATAAAGAAAAACCAAGTTGATGATCACCTGATGGGGGTACTGTCCGTAACCAGCATATGCCCCATATGCATATGCTGAAGGATCTTGTGTGGCACCATATGCATAGGCATCATAGCCTTGTCCGTATGCATAATAAGCACTCAACTGATTTGGATCTGCCTGACCCCAAACGCCAACAACATCCTACAGTGTACAGTGATAGTCAAGTACTATTAAAATAGATGTTGGTCCTATTCCCATCTTGTGGGTGTGCATGTGAAATTAAGTATTGCAGTAAAAGCAACAAAAAAAGTCATGCTCAACTTGCCCAAAAGATTAATTGATGTATCAGAAATAAAATTTACACAATCGTCAAGCTAGAAAACCTGTTTTGCCATTGGACTCCTTCCCCAAGAAAGCCGGACAACTTGTTGACCAATCACAGCACCCTGCATTCTCTGGATTGATTCCTCTGCTGACGTCCTGTCCAAGTAAACAGCAATGAAGCAGAATGTTCATGTGCAGAAAAGAGTAAGCAATTTGAAGGAAATGACATTGTCCAAACGGAGAACGAGCAGAATAAGTCAATGAGATTGATAAAGACCTGGCAAAAGTATAGAGGATAGAATAGGAAAACCAGATTACATTTCACACAAATAATTAAAGATTCGATAGAAGTTTGCTCTTTACTTATTTCTGAAAACACTACAGCTGCCTACAAAAATTACCTTGCAGCAAACTGCACAAAACCACACCCCTTGGCTGCGGGGATTTTGACATAAACAATATCCCCAAACTGCAAGAATATCTGCCTCAATTCTTCCTCAGTAACATTAGGGTCCAGATTACCAATAAAAACCTGTTATTTCGAAAGGAAATGAGATCAAAGCGTAAAAGTAGCCACAATATCTAGAGCTTAGAGGTAGACTTACAGTAGTGTTATTGATATCGTTATCCACTGGAATTGCTTGCACAGGAGTTGTATAAGCGGGAGCTGGATATATTGCTGCCATTAGGAGAAAAAGGTCCTTCTAAGAGCACAGAAATGAAGTACTGAATAGTCAATTAATAAACATGGCACAATCTTTTACAAAAGCGGCACGGAAGTCACTTTTATTGTAGCCTTAGTTCAAGAATAACTTAAGCTTTAAAGAGTGAGGGCGTCCCAAACTAGAAAAAGTTAAGAAGCATTTATCAGCTGCAACTTGCTGACAATAAGGACCTATGTGACTATCTCTTTGAGTGTGGCAATCCATACACGGACTCGACAGCCATTTATGTCAAATAACACAAAGGAGTAGGACGAGATAGACCCAACAAGAAAGAAAACAGATAGAGAGACTACTGACATGACTTAAAGTTCACCACTGGCTAAAAGCTATCAGAAGCCATAGGATGCAACCAAGTCAAAAGCATGCAGTTACAACCAACCCAAATCAGAGGGAAATGAATTGACCTTTAGTTGCAGCATATTGCTGCTGGACGCCAGCGGCTGTTTTTTTTGGAGCAGCTGCACTAATTCTCATGGGCCTAGTCGAGCAATAGAGACCATTCATCTCAACCATTGCTCGATTCCTTTCCGTTTCATCAGCAAACTTAACAAATCCATATCCCTTGGAACGCCCAGTATTCGGATCAGTGACAACCTTGGCCCCTCTAACTGATGGATAACTAACTCGGAAAGTTTCCTGCAACAGATAATCTGTAACATCTGGTGCTAAATCTCCAACAAAGATGGAGTGTTCAGGGCCTCCATCAGTACGCCTTTCCCCTATCCCAGAAGATGCCCAATTCAACCTGAAAGTTAGTTCGGTCCCAGGAATTTGGGTTCCATTATAGGACTGCAGAATACTTTCCGCAACTTGATGCGATGTGAATTCTACAAACCCATAACCCTCAGGCTGCCCTGTGATTTTGTTGCGAATTACTTTAATTGAGAGGACCTGCTGACAATTTTGGGTTCGAGTGTTCAACAAAACAATACACCAAAAAGCATAGAAAATCAATCTAGTTATAAACTTATAATCTCCTGAAGAGAAAAAAAATAATAATTGTATCTTTATGGTGCGAGGCAATAGAAAATATTGTCCTTGAACCTTAACGGCTTTAACCTTAAGAAAAAAATATATGTCCAATAACGGTAAACCCTACAATCCAGATTAAGTCTAATTGACTCATAGCTAAGATGAAATTTTTACTTTCCATGGCAATCCCTAAAACCAAAACTTGTCTTTATCAGAATCTACAGAAAGTACAGAGACAGAATTCAATTTCCACTGAAGGGCTTGCAAACAGCAGAATAACGGCTATTGGTTCCTGATAAAATCTAAAAGAGATTTTCAAGAATCCTAGACAAAATTGTGTTGGCGACATCGAACATCGAACTCAGTGTTTTGCAGCACAGCACAGCACTCCAAATTATTGTTTTCTCCATTACAAAAGGGCGTAATCAGCTCAGAAACAAAAAAAGGTTGACAAAATCTAGCAATAAAATAGAGTGAAATATACAGAAATATCGTAAATAGGCATGCATATGTGTGTGGGAGCGAGAGAAAAGGATACCTCGCCGGTGTGGGAAAACCAGGCACGAAGATAGTTCTCGTCAGCCCAGTAAGGTAAATCTCCAATCCAGAGAGTGCGGACTTCTTCCAGCGTCGCTGGCTGGTGATACGGCGCCGTTTGTGCGCTCATCTTGGTATATTTGAAATTCGATCGCCTTTGTTGCAGATATCAGCTTTGCTGTTGCGAATTTCTGCGACGATGTGAAAGAGGGGTTTTGGCTGTTCTTCTTTAGGGCGGATGACAAATAATATTACACCCTCCAATTCTGATAATTATAAAATCGCAAATTACGATATAAAAGGTTAAAATTAGATTTAGAACATCTTATTATTAATTTATTCTAATAATAGGGTTAGTATTGTCATTTTAAAATAATCCTTATTTTTGTAGATGCAATAATGTGTATTAACAATTTATTTAGAGGATGCTTAATAACATTTTAGTAATTCAATTTCTTTCTTTTTTATAATCTAAAACGTATATTTGTCTATTTTTGTACTATTTTATTTTGGAGAAATATACAATATGCATCCTAAATCAAAGTTCATAAAAATATCTTTAACTTTATTTAAAATTTATATGACAGAAATTTAAAACAAATAAATTATGAAAATTTAAAGTTGGAGCATATTTTTAAGAAAATAATATTTCTTTTTTACTTTAAATTTTCTCAATTTCAATTTTATAAAATATGAATATATAATAATAGTAGTAGTAGTAGAAATAATAATAATAATAATAATAATAATAATAATAATAATAATAATAATAATAATAATAATGTGTATATAGTAGAATGTGTGAGTTTTAAGTTTTGATGCGCCAATAATATGCCGATGTTAAAGGTGCACTTAGATTCTGGGCATCAATAACACAACACAGCTATAAATAATATATGAGCCCAACAACTACTTTTATACATAAAAGCACCCTGTGCTCTTACACCCACACAGTCATAGAGCACAACACAATTCCAAAATATTTTTCCAATTTCTTTATTTATCTAATTCATTTTAATTTCATATAATTCACAATTATATATTGTAATTGATGCGACTCTAAGATCATATTTTGGAAGTTCGTTATTGAGGCATCGTATTCAGACTTGGCGTCACAGAGTTGAAGATTAGCACCTGTATTAGCAGAGGTTTATGAGTTGAAGAGGCAACCTCCCGATCGAGAACCAAGTCTCCAAACGCAGCTGCCAAGAGTTCCGGATGAAGAGCTTAAAGACCCGGATTGAATGGCAAAGATGAGGAACCACAAGATATGCATGCCAATACCTATCCTATCTTTAATACTTTGATTTATTTCCTTGTTGTTTTTGAAACTTTCAGTTAATTTTCCTTTTAGCGATAGGTTTACCTTTAAGTATTTTTTTTTCCTAGTTGTGCTAGAATTACACGCCTATATAAAGGTCTTGCTTTGGAATCTTCGAACACAACTTTTATCCTTTGAATATTGAAAATTATACTGTGAGTTTTTACTCTCTTTCATATTTATTGAAATCTGTTCTTTGAGTGTGTGAATTTGACTTATCAAACGAGTACCGCCTTGTCTTTGGCGTCATTTTACCAATTCACGTTCTTTGAATTTGAATTACTCTTTGAGTTATAGGGGTTCGTCCAACGTTCTTACCTATAGTTCTTTGAGGGTCACGTTTGAATTGGGTGAACACCCATCCAATCTCAATTCGAAAATAGATTTGCTCGATTGGTCGTAGGGATTCGTTCCGTTCTTGCCTACGGTTATTCGAGGGTCGACTTCGACGAGGCCGATCCTTACCATGTGTCTCCCATCTTCACGACGTTGAGGAGCGTATCAATTAATTAAAAATTTGATTTAATTAGAAATATTATGATTTAATTAAAAATACGATTCTCATTAAAAATGAAAATTACATAATTGAAATCCTAAGATTACTTGATGAAAATGAATAATTACATAATTGAAATCCTAAAATTACTAATTAAAACTGAAAATAACATAATTCAAATTCTAAAATAACTTAATTAAAAACTAAAAAAGACTACAACTTCATCACGAATTCCTAATTTCTCACGGAAGCTTCGCAAAAAACTAGCGGCGCAATACTCTTTCTTCATCCACGTTGGATGTGTCTCTATTCATCGTTTTTGCATATAAAGCCCACAAAGCATTTTCTTTGGATTTTTTCAACTTCACCATCATGTGATCCACTTTTTCCCCATCGATGGGGGTTGCCGCCTTCTCTTTCCTCTTCCGTTTTGCCGTCTTTTGTCCCATTGCCAGCTGCCACTAGATTGCCGATCGACGCTCTCACCCACATCGTCGCTCGTGAAGGGCTCGCCCTCCCCGCTTAGGTGTATTAGCCCGAGGAGGTGTTCTTCGTTCTCTTTGCCCCGGCCCAACCGCTGCAGCCCACCCATGTTGAGACGAACCTGAAAGGCATGTCATTCTCTTGCTCAAAAATCTTGAGCGCCTCATTCAGAATATCGGTTTCAGTTGCCGCGTTCCTCCCTTGAGGTTGTTGTAGAGGGCGCATAATTTATTAATTATTGTATTCACCATTTCAAAGTGGGCGCGAAGAGCACGAGATTTGCGCATAGGGGGCCGCAAAGACGGACAGTATTGTACCTCTCTGTACTTTTTTCCCTAAAAGCCAAGCTTTTTGAGAGTTGGCGACAATGGGGTCCTCGAAGATAGACATGTACACCTAGAAGAGGGCCATTGTTTCATCATCGTAGTAGGAAACTCGGAGTTTGCTGGAAGAATCGTTTCATTGGAAAGTTGAAGTCTGCCGAGACCTTGAGATGACATAGATGGTCTGACACATTGAGTGGACGATGACATTTGAGTGGGCGTAGTGTTTGGGACATGTGTTGAGCGAAAACGAGAATGGTTTGGAAGTTAGGAAAGAAATGAGGGTTGCTCCAATCGATCCCTAACACATGGTGATTATAGCCATTTGTTACAAGAAAATTTCATAATTGTTGTCGGTAATCCGACATAGTGGAGTTGGGATTGAAAAAAAAAAAAAAGGAGGAAGAAGATTGGAAGAATGAAGAAAATGAGGTGTGAAATGGATGAGGAAGCGTTGGATGTATTTATAACGGGAATAATGAATAAGATGAATAACTTTGAATTAAATAGGATAGGTAGCCATTGGGGATTGGGGTAATAAATATGAATTAAATGAGGTAGGTAGCTGTTGGGGGGGAAATTAAATGATTTTTTTACTTTTTAATTAAAATTTGTTTTTTCAAATTTAAAAAATTAAATTAAATTTCAGCGTCGAAACGACGCCCAGTCACCTAGCGTCCTCGTGAGGAACACGTGCAACGCTATTGGGGTGGGCGCGTGACGACGACACGAGCGGTGGAGCGCATGAAGTGCGCGCTCGACCCTTTGCACAACTCCTTGTGCAACACGCTGCGCACACACAACCTACACTACTGTGGCAGACGTTGTGCTCTCGTGTGCACGCACTGTGTACAGGTATTGCGTTGCACATGCTCTCACAGTCGCAACTTCAAAATATTTTATATAATTTAATTAGACATAGTTATATTTAATTTCCTTATTAACTTTAGTTTTGTATTTTGTGTCTCTGTAGACTATACTTAGATAATAATATCTAAATAATTTTTATTGTTTATTGGTAATTAATAATAACAAAATATTCGTTTCAAAGTTGTACTTAAACAAATAAAATTAGAACAAATGAATCGATTTTGTTTTGAAATAAATGTAATGAAATATGTAGATGATGGTTAAATAAAGTAATTTAATTTATTCATCTAATAGTTAAAATATAATATGTCTTCCAAATAATCATATATTATATTATGAATAAAATATTATTACTTGAACACTTTTTTAACTTTTTCAATTTCCTTTTTTTCATATATTTTTATATCTGACATTTCTACATTTTAGGTAAATTTTGGGTATGGTTAATCGAAAGTTTCGATTTGGTAAATGGAACCCAAACCGACCTACAACTGTAGGTAGGGATGTCAATTTAGCCCGAAACCCATGGGTTGACCCGATTAACTCGACAACCCGACATAGTTAGGGTTGAAAAATCTCAACCTGAATGACCCTAAACCGAATAGCTCGCAACCCGATTGGGTTGGCCCGAAGATAGCCCAAACTCATAGGGTCGACCCGAAAATTATCGAGTTCTCGTTATTTAGTTTTCAAACTTTATTAATTTATTATTTTCCAACTTTTTAAAGTTAGTATAATAATATTTTTTTTTCAAATGTATGTGAAAAAATGCATTTTGATTCAATGTTCAAAATTAGGTTCATCATTTCACTTTTCTATATTTTACTATAACATTAATATAAAACGTTTAGATTTAAAATTTTAAAAAAAATGATAATATATTAAGAAAAATGTATTTTCTTGCTTCTCTAAAAGCTATATATTAGTTTGAGTTGAAATGACATTCATTTATTGATGTATTTCTTTGTTACAAATATACAATTATCAAAATCAATATATTAATTAAAAAATTCATAACTTTTTTTAAGCCCGATTGACCCAATGGGTTAGCCCGAAATCCGATAATTTTGGATTAGGGTTGAGAATTTCCAATCCGGAAATTTTACAACTCGAATGACCCGTAACCGAATAGCCCGACAACCCGATAGGATCGGCCCGAACCCGAGCGGGCTGGCCCGATTGACATCCCTAGCTCTAGGCTTAATAAAATACTCTTTAAAAATAAAATTGAGATCGTCACCTTACATTCTTGCGTGAAATTAATATCTAAATATAGATATATATTCATATAATCTCGTAGTTGCATTTAATTTAATATACAAAGTATAAAAAATAATAAATTAGATTTTTTGGTAAAATCTTAGTAATTTATTTCATTTGAATTAAAAGATGTTATAATTAAATTTTCTCGATGCTAAAAGTTTAATATCTCATAAAAATCTTGATGAATCATATCTCACTTATATAGTTTGAGTCCTAGGTTCGTATATACTCAGTCCCAAATATCGATTACGTTCGTTGGAACATCAAGTTGTCATGCAATGCCTCGAATTTGTTAGAATTGTTGTATCCTCAAGAGAATCGTTGTAATCTACTTACACAAATAGATTCTTATTTTTTTTTTCAGTAAGAGTAGTAATTTACTTTAAAAGTTCTTTTTCTGTGGGTGCATTTTTGTCTGGTGGGCACAAATCATAATCCACCCACCATTCGCTTATGATTCTTACCTCATTCTTAATTAGAGTTTATTGTATCCAATTACGACATATTATATATTAATTTTTGCATTTAATAGTTCAAATCTTAAGTTAATAATTAGTTATTGGACTTGATTATTCCTGAATTAGGTAAATGAATTCTTTTAGGCTTCAATTTTTAGTGATAAATGTTTATTAGGATTTCCTATATTATAATATTATTATAATTAATATATTAAAACCATAAATTTTATAGTGAGACTTTGAAATTTTGGAATAGGGGATCCACATCGCTATTCTATTAAACCAAATTAATTACCAAATATTAACATAAAAAAATAGTACAACAAAATAAAATACAAATTAATTTTAAGAGAAGGGTATCTCGATGTTTTTTTTTTTTTTTTTAATTGTGGATGCTCTTATTCTTATTTTGTATGCCATGTTTCTTGAACATTCTTATCGAAATCTAACATAAAATTCCAATTCATGAAAATGAAATATTATAGATCAAACGGTTTCTAACAAAATAAAATTTTGAAGATCAGAAGATCATTTTCCAATTATTGGTTTACAGATAGCTGTGATGTGAATAAAGCAGGATAATAGAAATCACATAATATGGGGTCGAGAAGACTTGAGTAATCACATAATATGGGGTCGAGAAGACTTGAGTCAGTCTCCTAGGGCCACAATTAATTGACGAATCCTAAAAAGTTTGTTGAATTTCAAATCTTAATCAATTATTATTAAGAGTGCCTTGAATAGAATAGATTTGGAATTGTAACTTATTGAATTGAATTTGAAGTTATAATATTTTAATTTAATTTTAAATTTTTTATTTAGTAAAATTTAATAGATATAAATTATATTGTAATTCCAAATTCTTTATTTGGTAAGTTAAAAAATTAACCAAAATTTAACATTAATTTTTAATTAAATATATTTTATAAAATTTATTTATGTATATAATGTAAATCTACATTATTTTTTATATATTTTAAATTATGTACAAGTATATGTGTTTGTTGTGTGTGTGTGCAATATTGTTATGTGTACTGTATATTTGTTCTGGGTCGTGTGTTGAGTGTGTTTATGTGTGTGCAGTATGCATATTGTGTTTGTGTGTGTGTTGTGTTTGTGTGCAATGTGTTGTGTATGTAGTGTGTGTTGTGTGATGTGTGTATGTATGTGTGTGTAGTGTGAGTTTTTTTAGTTTAGCTATAGAATTCAAATTGTGTAATTTTAAATTCAAACATCTTTCTAGTACCAAATATTAGATTTGAAATTGAGAGCTCCAGTTTCAAATCCGAACCTCCTATTCTATGATATCAAACGCCCATTAATTCAATTGTATATTAACTATTCATACTAGTGAGTAGTGTATGTAAATGTATATATTCCCCTCAAAAAAAGAAAGAAGAAAAAAGAAAAAAGAAAAAAGAAAATAATCCTGTGTATAAGGTCGCGACGCTGTCAATTGTTGTTTTGGACCGTCCAAAGCGCAGCAGAACATATTGTCCATGCTCTTATTTATTTTTCTTTTTCTTTTTCATATAATCGAATGAGAATAGTATAGTTGCTTATTTAACTAGTACGTCTCCCGTGCCTAATGTACATAGTAAATTGAGTTATATATTTTAAAATATTTTATTCTATGAAATATTAATGTTTATGAAGTTTTTGATAATTAACAATTATTAGTTTAATATTGATTTGATATGTATAATATTATTTTTATTGATGTAATATGTTCAATCCATCGCAATTTGTAAGTTTCTAATTTGAGCATAGTAAGACTTTTATAAATGCAAACAATTCATAGATTTATTATTCTTAAACTTCATTATTAGGAAATGGATACTTATGACAGATACAAAATAAGAAATGAAATTAGAATTTATATTTACAATGCCAGAAAATCAATACAAATTCATAAATGAATAAATTTTAAGGGTATGTTTGATAGGATAGATTAGGCCAATATTAGATTATTAATTATAATTATGTTTAGTTATAATTAATAATCTAATCTTGGCCTAATCTATCCTATCAAACATACCCTTAATAAATTACTCTGAACATACCGATTCCTTATTAAAGCTTAGCGTATCCACCTTTAACTGCTTAACTTGTACTTATTAATTTTGATAGCATATAAGATCCAGTAGACACATATGTTCAGTTAACTTATGCCAACAACACATATACAAGATAAACCAATATAAGGTATACAGGCTATATCACATAGTCAACATGTTACATAATCACCGTACACTTGCGATAATCATAACATACTTCCTCACATTTATAATGTATTAGCAATAATCATAACATGCTTAATATCAAATATAACATGTTTTCATCAAATAATTCACACATGGATAATATCAATATAGCCATGTAATTCATATTGAAACATTAAACCCCTACCTTGCATCCAACATCAAAACCACAAACATGTCGTCTATTCTTGCACCTTTTCTTTTCCTCGGCTACGGCTCGGGGCTTGGGCACCTTTCATATTAATTCATACACAAATAAGGGTAGTAATAGGTAAAACCCTCCCCATAATCCTAGACCAAAAGCCTAAATATGAGTATGCAAAAGTGTTGATAACTTCTTCTCATATCTGACAACCTTCACTGCATTATACTGACTCACACAATGCATATTGAACTCATTTAGAGAGCTTTAGGGGCTTAGCTTACTAGTTATGAAAAAACATAGAGAGTCTTTTTCACCTCCATAAAGAATCACCCATAAATTTCAAATGGTTTTAGGGTTATGCACAAATTACTAGGCAATTTTCAGGCAACCCAATTCACACATTTTATAAGAATAGCACATAACCTTCTTAATTCACTAAGAATTACATACCACATCCATACACATTATAAATAGTTTAAAAATTATTAAAACCAAAAAAATCAATACTCTAAACCCCTTCAGAATTTCGAAGTACATATTGTAAAAATAGGACAATTTATAACATTTTCCAACATTTAGTTAAAAAAAGTGTTTCATTAACCTTAATCACATATATGGGCAAGGTTTACACACCCCAGAGCATCAATGTGATATACTTTTATGAAACGAGATTTATAAAGAGACTTGGGAATTAATTAGCCAATTATACAAAATATCAAAGCCTTCAAATACATATATTTTGGGGAATATTTTTTCCAATAATCCAATTAAATATATACCAAGACACTTCAAAAATACCAAAATACACTTTAGTACAATAACCTTCTATTTCTCAACTCAACACAGCTCTTCGGAAGCATATAAGCAAGCAAGGTTTCAACACATGTTTCAAAATTTTCCAGATTCTAATTTTGCTTTGAAAATTCACTCAAACATCATATGAACATGAAAATTAATGAAACTAGTGGAAAAATAAATTCATGCATGTCTATTCTACTGGGTTAAAATATCAAGGCCTAATTTAGAGTCATCTAGAAGGAAGTCATGCATGTCTTAGTGTAAGCTACTAAAACTGTGACGTAAACTTGCAGTAGTTTTGTAAGAATCACTAAACATCCTTATGTACTCAGAATCTTTCAAAATTTTCACACAACGTTCTTAAGACCTGGACTAGTTTCAGTTAAAATTTCTGACCAGACAAAGATATTTTGGTCGATCAAATGGGCCTCACAACATTCTATTATATAGCATTATTCTTATTTGCAGTTTTTTTACCTCATTCCAGAAACGTGTTTAAGAACTCAAACCATTCTAAACCATTCTCTTTTTTCTCCACTCTCCCTAGCAATTCTTCTTCACTTCTTGGCTCCTCTCATGGCTTCCAACTAGAGGTAGATGATGTGGAAGGAATTCTCTCCATTGATCTAACAAAAAATCTAAAAAAATGGAGAGTATTTGGAGGTTGAAGGAATGAAAATTTTCTCAATTTTTTCCTCTCTATGTTGACCGAATTGTGGGATGATATGGGGGAGTTTTTGGATTTTGTTGGATGTCCTAAGTCATAGTCTATATTGACACCTACTCAAAAGTTCAACATGTGTCCAAAATGGCTTGATTAAAGGATACTTAGCCTACACACGCACTAATGGAATAACACATACTAAAAAGTCATCCAAGTGGATGAAATTTTTCTGAATTAGAAGGCTAATTGGGCCTTTATTTTTTTTATAACTTGATGGTTAATTTTATTGCTAGGTGTTCGAAATGACATAGTTCGAGTTCTAATTAATTTATAAGTCTGACAAACATTTCCATACTTAGTTAATTCAATCTCAAACTTAGTTAATTCAATCTCAAAACATAAATAAGCATATACACGTTTCATAATAATAATTAATACAAATTGTGTAAATCACAGATTCAAATAATCAATGGTCGAAAATCGACGAAATAGCTCACTCGTATTAGTCGACTCTACTTAATAAAACTTCCAAATCTATAGTTATAATTATTCACATGATGAAGTCTAATTAATTCTTATCATTTGATATAAACTTGTAATTTACTAAGGTTTAATAGTATTTAAGGAAAATTAGAAATTTTGGGCATTACAGTTGCGACCGATGTGTCTCAAAGCTGGCGGTGGTCTGTTGCTTCGATGAGAAGCCCTCCATTTGTGAGGCCTACAACAAATCTTGAAGAAAAGAACGATTCATGGTTTCAATTTGATTTTTCTAAGTTTTTGGTATAAAAATTGAAACAACATCGATTTTTTAGCACAAAAAATGAGGTGGATTTTTTTAAGAAAATAACAACGACGTTGTTATCATATGATGAGGTGGAAAAAAAATTCTACCTCATCCTCGAGCGAGATGATACAGTTTTCTGCCATCAGAATTTGACTTGCTGGATATTTTGTGGAAAATGCTAGAAATTGGGGATATTTTATAAATGAATGAAAGTTATGGATATTTTCTCAAATTCTCTCAAAGTTGGGGATATAGAACAATATTAATTGAAGTTACATTCTCAATTTCTTTTCCAAGAGATAAATACAAATCAATTAATTGTTTAGTATCTAATATAATATTCAGTAAAATTGATATCCAAAAAACGCTAAGTACAAAATAGAAAATTGGAGTTGCTATTTTGACAGCTCATAGTTGTTGTTAAAATAATATAATATATAATAACAACGAGAAATAGTTAACCATATAATTATTAAGTGTTAAAATAATAATATTAGATGTAAAATAATAAGTTTCCAAATTTAAATATATGAAAAGAACGAAAAACTAAAATACATTTTCCGACAATCAATAGTCGTTTTTATATTTTATATTGGTTTACCCACTGCAGGTGTACCTACCTTCGACTTGAAATGTCTAAAATATTGCACAATCTGGTTGGGTAGTTGGACACATATACGTGTGGTTCTTCCTTACGTCGTTCAACAAAAAAAAAAAAAAACAATGGATGAGATCCAATTTGTCATTCTAATGGATCGCACTTGTTGAAAAATGTTTATGAAAAGGGTCACACTTACGTGTAGAAGCGAGGAAATATCTGTAATTTGAATTATAGTAATAAATCAAATCAAAATATTAAATTCAGTTATCGAATCGAATTTCCCTTTTTTTAATAATAAAATTCTCGTTTTGATTCAGACTAATTTTTTTATAACTGAAAAATATAAATTATATATAATATATATAATATTTTATTTATATATTATATTTAAATAAAATATTTTATTTAAACATTTCTAACTTAATATATATAATAATTAAAAAAATATTTTGGATTTTTGGATTTCAGAATTTTTTGAAAATTTTCAGTTCAGTTCGGATTTAATGATATATTATTTTTTTTATTTTAAGATTCGAATATTCGGAAATTTCGAATCGGTTCGAATTTATATCCTCAAAATTTGAATTTTCGGATAGGATCAAATTAGTTAAAAACTCAATCTAGAATCTAAATGTTCACCTCTATTCCCGTGCGTGCCGCAGACAATTGGCAGGTCAAACCCGATCCTAACTCGAGTTTGATCCGGCCCGGCTCGGTGATTCATTTTTTTTATAGAAAACATTAACTTTTATTAAAAACAACTATAATCAAAATAAATGTCACTTTTTATATGAAACATGTGATTTTTTTCATAATAACAATTACTTCTATTTATAACAACAATCACTTTTAACACAATCACTTCTAATCATAAGAATTGTCAATTGTAATATAGTAATTTTTTTTTTGTACAAAAATAATAACTTTTACTTAGAGTTTATAGTGAGAGAGATCATAGTATTTCATCCTATTTTGTTGCTAATTTGGAATCTTGTAATATATTTAGATGGATTTTGGCATAAATTATCGTTATTATATAAGGTAGAAAGCAATATAGTTTATAAATTTTATAAACATATTAGTGGTATAGACTGAATTTGAGAATAAGATAGATTTTAATTTGAACGATGTGTATATATATATAGGAGTTAATTATCATGAAAATTATATTTTTGTGATAACATGAGAAACTTGCATTGAATATATATATAATGCTTGCGGTTCATTATTGATAATGCGATTGCTCTCTTCCTTGTGGTCCATTATTGAGTACATTTTCTTGGACAATAGGTTTCACCAGCAATTTTAATTGCACTTATGTAAGTGCTTAGTTGTCATGCTAAACTAATTGTTTCTAAATTCTAATACCAAACAATATAAATAAATTTGATGGTTTGTAGAAAAACATATGTTACGTATCTATCTATCTATAT